>MJUU01022831.1:18799-41129 GCA_002080025.1 Modiolus philippinarum
AAAAAAAACACACTTTAATGATTTCGTAACAAGCCCTTGTGTTCAGTGCAGAGGAAATTAAAACATTGGGAATCCAACAATGCGACAGATGTATGAAAGCTGATAGACATGAAGTTTAGTATCATAGCAGTGTAATTTTTGCCTGGGAATCATTGTCATATTATATAAACAAACTCTTTTATGTTGGCGATATCTATCAATAATGCTCAGAGCTTCTTTTCACGTACGCACTTCTAAACACAAATTCAATTTTATAATTACGTTTCACAATCTTCAAATACTATATTTTTGGATGAATTGTGTCGTACTGTTTCGTCTTCATTGGCGGACAAACCTGTTTATTTGTCAGGCGAATCATTACCCATGGCTACGCCAAAGCAAAGATGCAGCTTTAAAGTGAGGTAAAACTTGAAAGATAAACATATTTTTTTAATTAATTGGGTCCGTAATGTTGTAAAAACCAATGCCAAACCCTATCATGTTCACTTACTTTTGAAAAATCGGTAGAAAACAAAACCATCTCGTCAGTAGTACATCGTAGTTGAAAAGGAGACGTTGCTCAGGATAAATATTTTTAGGGTAGAAATATGTCCGGGGGATAGTTATTACTAGGAAACTAAAGTCCATGGACAGGCATTCCTGGGAAAATGAATCCGGGAGGACATATATTTCTAGGAAAATGTGTCCTCAATCAACTATTCCTAGTAAAATAAATGTGCGGACATATCTTTCTGAGATTTATTCCGTCTGGACAAATTTTCCAAATTTTACTGCTACAGTACTTTAAATGAAAAAGACATTATAAAATGTTTTTACACGATTTATGCCTGTATTTCATATTTTATGCCTCCTTCCCTTCCCCTTGCATAGTGAAAGATATCCCGAATGAAACAAGTGCCTATGATCATGATGATTGTACCGTATATTTACACGTTTGACATTGATTTCTATGTCTGTGCTTTGTATCTGTCTAGCGTCATTGTTTTGTGTCTAACGTCATTTTTTTCTGTGTTCTCGTTTTGGCCATGTCTTTGGACTTCGATTTTTGTAAATTTCACTCCTTTGCTCCTTCGGCATGCTACTGCCGTTGTTTGACAACGCATAACACAAGGAGTCACAGCTACATCACATGAAAATATTCAAGAAAGGGTGGTTCCAGTTGGGTTTACAGAGAGTGTAATAAAGGGTGGTTCCAGTTGGGTTTAACAGGTCTGGTCGACCCTGGTTTTCCGAGTATACTCGAAAACCCAAGGAAACAATGCCATCATGCAATACTTGAGTAGAACTCTCCTGTCTAAAGGGTGAAATCTTATCGTTTTAAGTATTTTTGGCGGGCTATTTCAAAAAAGAACATGTTATTAAAAACTAATTTTATTCAATTTTATAACATTTATGTATCTTCATAAATTATATGAAAGTAATACGTTTGATTTAGGATTTATTTGTCTGCTTGGTTTATGAATATTGTCATTTGATTTTTTTTTGTATTATTTTAATTAATTTTGTTTGTTGAATTATTATTTGTTTTACTTTTGCCTTATTTAAAGTGTAATCCTGTTAAATTCTGTGAAATTACATAAAAAAGTTACAGAAGTAAACTAATAATTATTTGTTTCACTTTGTAAATTAATATTATAATTATCTAATCAATATTTAATCTGATTGCATTAATTTCTAAAATAATGATATCCTTGTTTTGAAAATTAATAATTAAATTTTAAAAAGTATGAACAAGTAAAGCTGTACCCTGGAACTACCGTGACTTCGATTTTCTTATGATACTATTCAAACAATTCGGTTGTTAAATAACATAACGAATTTTTGGATGATTGATAAAATTCTTGTGTATTTTTAAATCACAATTTTTCCTTCATTTAATACAACGAAGAGTTTTGTGTAAAAAAACATAGGTTTAGCGTAATTTTATCATGATTGTATTTCTTCAATTATTATTATAGTCTGATGCAAACTTTGTAGAACCAGACACAAATCTGATAGAACAAATCTCTTTTATTTAGTTTGTAATCATTTTATTAAAAACAAAACTTAAATAGTGAAAAAATGAGTTTAAAAAACGCTACAAAATATCATTTTCGCTAACTTCCGGTCATTTTTGTCGATCCAGAAGGGTTATGAGATGTGTCAACTTTCAGCTTCAATATCTCCGAAATTGCACGGTAGAATTTTATTTTGCTCGGTAAATATTTGTATTAATGCTTTAAAAGCTTAATTAGAAAATTTCAGGTGTGACTGTCAACCCAATAGACGAATTTCATATTTACGGGATGACTGCTAATTTAGCATGTTTTTCAAAGGGACCTCACTCGCTAACACCCGACATTCTGGTTTTCAGTCTCATTAGGGAAAGGACGGTCAGTAAATATTTTCTTTGGCAACGGTTAGGATTTTCACTGTGGTAAGTACCCGAATAGCTTGAAATAATTCATTTAAAGACAATCGAGATATTACCCCTAGTCCAGTGATAGATACCTATGTATTCGAAATCTACTGTTGTCCCTTATTACAATGGAACCGTAAACCTGACTGTCGGGTCAGTAGGTTATTTCCCTTTGTGGAAATTGTTATAGAAACGGAGCCAAATTCGGGATAAGAAATAAACATGAAAGTGGTCTATTAAGTTACAGGTGTAAAAAATCAGCGACAGGTGAACTTCCTTGATTTTTCGAGGAAACTTGTGATGTCATACTCGGAAAATCGAGTAAACAAAGATGGACGACCCTTCCTCGGAAAACCAGGGTCGCCCAGACCTGTTTAAGGGGAGTGTAGTTCCAGTGAATTTTTTGTTGATTTTTTGCATTTATTCAGCATGATTTTTTTCATAAAAAGGGGTCCATAAGCCAGATCCTCCCATCTCGTTCTACCAATGCCATCTTCCTATTGTCCCTGATAAACACTGACAAAGGGAAGGCCTACAGTATACAACAGTTTTTCACCGAGTGAATTCAGCTTCGCTTCCACATACGTTATACCTATCCTCATATTACCTGAAAAAGTAACTGTGTGCTAGGATATCGTATTGAGTTAAAGGTTTGTTTTCCTGATGAAATTTGAATAATCTCAGTATTCTATTTTATATAAATTCATTTTTCTTTCGTTTACTGTCTGAATGTTGGTGTTTACGTCAAACGAATTTCCTTCTACCATTCGTAAATAACAGCTCTCGGGATCTGTCGTAGTGTTTGATGCAAAATTGCGAAATCTTTCGATTGTCAAAAATTCAATAAAAGAAAGATTACACTTTTTCATACTGAATACAGGAAAGATAATATTTCGCAACGTTCGAGATTTCTTTTAATTTATAATCTTTGTGTTGACTATTTGAAGTTTATACTCTCGAAATAATCTGTTGTGTGTTTGGTGATTGAACATATTGAACCATTTTCACTGGTAAAACGAGGAGATATTAACAGAGATCAGGGAAATTCCTGTTTTTAATTCTGCAAAGACCTTAGATGTAAATATGAAATGAAGAAAGTGATGTTAATCTTACAAATTTTGATAAGCCAAACTAAATTTAAGGTGACTCAGTGGTATTTTTCCCCCATTTTTGTCTGTGGTATTTTCCGCCAATTTTGTCTCATACTTGTTCATTTAGGTTCCATTCATTCAAAAATTTAACAAAATGGTTACTAAAAGTGTAAAGAAAGTTCCAAAGTATTTAAAATTATTAATACTTATTACTTTTACAACATTTTCATTACAAAAGGGTGATTTAAAACACACAAGCTTTAAATGTGTTGCTAAATTTGCAGAACACATAAATTATATAAGGGAGATAATTTGATAAAAGAATTTAACAGAGAAATTAACAATTCTCAATTTATCTGTCTGATTTCAATTGCGACCCCTAATTTTTATTTTTGATATGACAACTATATAATGATTTCAAAACACATTCAAAGTATGAACAAAATCTTTAATAGATTATATAGTTATCTTCCCAAATAATCATTTTTCCGATTATTTCTATGTAAAATCCTGAAATTTTTAATTTCTGTTTTTGCGTTTAAATGCACGGTGACCCCAAAATTTTATTTTATATTTTGAACAATAATACAATTATGTTTCTAAACACAAAAATTCACAGAATTCTATAATAGGATATAATTAATACCCTGCAGACACCTTAACCGTGCATTTTGAGGTGGAAATGTTGAAAAACAATGTTTAATTGATGGGAGATAATTTTTAGTGTACTTTTGGTAAATTTGTTATCTCCAATGGCCAAATTACTGATTTTGTGGTTTATACCAAAATAATACTGAAAATGAATTACAGTATCTCTTAAAGTACAAAAAGTGACTATAATTAATAATGTTAAACCGATTAAATGTTAAAACAAGAATTTTCACAGTTTTAAAATTTGAAATAATCAAAAACATGAATTCCCTTCTGTATTAGTAATGAAAATTCAAGTTTTAACAGCACGCCCTATATCAAGTTAATAACCAAACACCACAGTCGCTGAGGTAAATATCGATTGTAAGTTCTAACTATATTGCAACAAAAATTTTGATGTAAAACTTTAACGGATTTGTGGCCAAATAAAACTTGTCTAAGGCTACACTTGAAGGACAGCTGAAAAACAAAAAAGAAATGATACGCAAGAACAAGTCATGTTACCATGTAAAATTTATCGGAAGTCGGTAAAACATGATATGAATATTGCACAACCTATGTGCGCCAAGAACTTTTGAAACAGACAGACCGTGACAAACATAAAGTACAACAAAAACAATCATACAAGCACAAATAAAGTTTAAGCACGAAATAAAAGACATAATACATACGGTTAAACTCAGCAAATTTTAAGAATTTCTGTAAAAATGACTTTATCAAAGTAATACATACAGGATCCATTGTTAAATCAAATTACATCATATCAAAGTGAAAAAAACATAACAAAACAACACATCATAAATTTTGTAATCTTCAAGATATTGGGAATGAATTTCATTATTTGTTTAATTGTGTTAATGCAGAAGTTATAAGTCTTAGAAACAAATATATCCCAAACTATTATTTGCGCTATCCATCCATGTATAAAATGTATGGGTTATTTTCAATTTGTAAGGTCAGTATGCTTGTTGATAATTTGGCTATATTTTTGAGAAAAGTAGAAAAACTTTTATAACTATTTCACTAATAATATGTATCGCCATTTCCATTGGTTTTATGAATTCATATAGTTCCTCTGGTAACACTGTAAGTGTCTGGGTGTTTTCAAAATAAAGTATTTGAAAGGTTTGAAAGGTAAAAGGTATTCAAATATACCTCCACATTAAAACATACATGTATGTTGAACTATTTACTGCAACGGTTGCGATGTTTTGTATCAGATTTATTATCTATTATTATCTGAAATCAGATAAAATGGACTGTTTTGTTAACCCAGAATCATGTCTGGTCTGGTCTGATCATCGCATTTATTTCCTGGGTTCGTTCTTTGCCACTTTGTATTTTGCTGAACCGTCTGCATTTGAAAAAATTCACGGTCATTGAAAGGTGTTTGGTGCAGAATTTTTAAAGTCGATATTCATTACATGTAAAGATGAATACAAATTAAGAAAAAACGATATTATTGTCCGCACACTTTCTGAAGAAAGTTCGGAGATATTGTTTTTGTCTCCGTCTGTCAATCTGTCTTTCACGACGTATTGCGAACTCCTCCTACATTTTTGGAATTTTGGTTTTAATTTTGTTAAAGAATTGTTGCACAAAAGCTGCAGATGTGCAGTGAGCTTTCGGATTTTTTATATTGGTGTTGATGCAAACAAGAGGCCTTCGATCATCAATTTTGATTTGTGGTGCAATTGACACGAGCTCCTCCAACAGTTTTGGCTTTAGGGATTTGATTTTGTGCAAACGCGAGGTCCAAAGATGTCGATTTTAACAAAGGCACAAAGGTGTGGATTTTAAGACATGAGGCATGTGACACAAACCCTTCCAACATTGTGGATTTAATGTTTTAATCTTGTTACAGAATTGTTGAATATGGTCTGTAGATTTGAATGAGCTTTTGGAATTTTGATTCCGATTCCCACTTTTGATAATGTTCCCGAAAATGTCAAAAACACATGCCTTTTTTTAAATTTTGATATTCTGACAAGTGATTGTTAAAAAAGGGAAATTCTGAAAGCATAGGATTCTGAAAGTTGATTCCAAAGTTTTTAAATTTCCTGAAAGACTCGAATACCACTTTTTTATTTCTACCTAGCAACCATACTAAAATGATTTTTCAGTTAAGACAAACATTTTCAGATCGTTTGTGTGACATACGTTTCCATTAATTGAATTTCACAAATATTTGATTCCAATACTAGTATTGGTTAATTTCCTGAAAGTCTCAAAGACCAATTATTTTTGGAATTCTAAACAGCAACTTTACTCTCAGATTTTGTTTCTTCTTAAGAGCAAACATTTTCACTCATATGATTTAAAAATATTTGATTTCAGTTTTGATTTATTTCCTGAAAGTTTCAAAGACCACTACGTTTTGGGAATTCTACATTGAAACCAAAGTTTAAGACTTTGTTCAGTTCAATTAGAAAAACATTTTCACCAATTTTATTTTCAAAATATTTGATTCCAAGTTTGGTAAATTTCCTAAAAGTCCCAAAAACCACTTATATTTTGGAATTCTGCTTTAATAGCAATAATATATCCTTGAATGCTTTTATTAAAAATACCGACTATCAATAGTTTGATTTCAAAATATTGAGAAAAATTATGTCCAGGGTGTATAACAACCGTTTTCTGTGTCAAACATGCAGGGAGTGCGGGGATAGGTGTTGTTTCCGACAACCTCTAGTTTCAATTGGTCGTACAGGAAAATCAATTATTAAGTATCTCTTACATTTTGTTTCATTCAATTTTTTGAAAAATAAGGAATATGTATAACTTACTTTCTCCAATGATATGTCAAGTTTAAACCGGTTTTGACCCGCTAGATAATTTTTCTTTATTCAACGTATGTTGAATAAAGCCCCGTGCTTTTTCCCACCAAATCTATTCGGAATACAATTCTCGGTGTTTATCTTTGATCATTAGAGAAAAAGATTACACCACTTTATCCCGATTATTACCATATTTTATCCACTCTCGATAGTTAAATTTAAAAATTTTAATATGCTCGGCAAGCCTCGCAATTAAAATTTTGAAATTTAACTAACTCTAGTGGATAAAATATGGTAATGAACGGGATCTTGTGGTGTAATCTATATATATTACAGTCAAATAATCTTATCATAAACCAATCCGCAGATTTTCAGCCTAAAGACTCGGCCACAATTAAACTAACTAAACAATGAAAGGATATGACTGTAGTAAATATCTCTACAAATACCAAATAATTGAGTAATTGAATTGTTGTCTTCATCATGAAGTCACCACAATGCTTTGATCATAACTCATAGTAAGTTCAAGACGGCCCCTAGCACCGCTTGGAGCGGAATTCATTCCTAAATTTTGTCGAACATCTTGCACGCATGCATATTTGTAGCGTATGGAGTATGGAAAAGTATCGCTAACCAACATAAAATCAATTAACTGGCAAAGTGCTCTTTCAATCGCTGTCATCCGTTAACCTACAATTTAAGCACTGCAAAGCTAGTGAACACAATAAAAAAAACTTGAAAAGATGTTGGAAAAGATGTGCATTTTAATCCTTTTGTTGACATATCTAAAGTATTTTCCACATTTGGCATAAAGGTTTTCTTTACAAACTTCTAAATTATGGAAATGTACTACAGTGAATATATGATTCTTGAGTGGTAGAAAACAAAGAGTAAATATGGACGGGTGATCTTTTCTAGTTAGAAGGTTTACTAAAGCTCCTCGCTATACCCCTAACGGGCCCTTCTTGTTATTGCTCTTCATGAACGACATCTGAAATGAAGTTTTAAATAAAATAAAAATGTTTGCTGGTCATACATCTCTCTACTGTGTTGTTTATATCACACTATGGCTGGTGATTCTATAATTGAGGAATCAGTGGTATAAAGATCGGGGTGTTAATCTCAAGGCAGGTAAGATAGAAATCAGGAAAAGAGGAGTTTGGGATTCTTGGGTAAAATTTAACTGATAGAAAATTTATGGAAATACCATTTAAATGAAGTATGTACCAAAGCTACGGTTTCAGTCTAATTCTTGAAAAATTGCCTTATAAGTGGAATGTTTTTATTGATTTATATCCTCCCATGTAAAAAAAAATTGTACCTACGACCTGTAGTTTTCGAGAAATGAAAAATTTCGATTTTTGACCAAATTAACTATTGATCTCAGTCAAAATTTAGTCTTTTTGGGGTAGGGGTAATATAATTATTTTCCAAGAAAAGCGTGCATCTTATTCATATTATTTCTTTTCTTAAATAGTTCTTAAAGATATAATTTTCCAGCTATTTAAAATATTTTAAATGGTGAGTTTTAACAGTTTAGTTGATGGAAAATGTGAAAAATCTCGATTTTTACAGATTTTACGATGTCTTGAATTTGACCAAAAACTTTTTCTTACAAATCTTTCTTACGGACCTATGATATTCATTAGTGATATTGCAAGGAGATCTAACAATCAGCATGAAACTTTGCATGACAGAAAACTTGATGGCAGAAATCGATATTTGTACCCCAAAAATGGCCCCAAAATAAGCAATAATTGAAACACACACACCAAAAATAGGGGTTTTCAAATAATGGTAGCACAAATATATGCATGTACGGACATACGCATGGTTTTCTCTTCAAAAATGTTTTCAGGGTCCTCACATTTTAAAAATATAGGTTTCTTGAAAATTTTAATGCAGGAAATTTATGCGCTCTCAGGAGAATACATGTCTTGAATGAGATTAGTTGATTTGCTAACACTATTATACTTATAATCTGAGAAATAATCACCAAACTGTCGTACGGCTTCTTGTAAAAAATACTTTTTTCCTTTTGTTTATAATTACAGATTGGAACAACCCATAATCTACATAGGGTATTTGAAACCAGGTAACTGAATATCATCGCTTATTAAATCTTTACCTTTCCCTGCTCGGTAATTTATGATATTGCACAGTTGATATAGTGACAATTGAGTATATGGGTCATTTTCAAAAAAGTGCAGATTTCTGTCTGCCTATGCTACATAAAATCTAATTACTTTGGTTGTTTGTCTATCGGAAGGTTTGCATCCGGTTTCTGACTATTGACATATATATAGTTTATACAGTTTGATTATTCAAATACATAAAAAAATGACCTTAAAGATCCCTTCAGTTTAGCAATTTTAGCATGTCCCAGGTAAAAAATTCCAACTTTGACAAACTTTTTGAAAGACGAGTACAGTGGCATTCTGGAATCTTTAGAATCTGTTCGATCATTCTGATTTAAACATATTTATTCATGAATTATTTAAAAATTAGAAAATGGATGTCCTGTCCCACGCTTTCATGTCTATCCTGTTACCACTTCGAATTTTGTGCCAATAAATTCTCCCTGCTGATACGGAACCCTTTTTTGATGATGTTGGTAGCATACAGCATTTTAGAAATGGTGACGGAAACATTAAGGCGTTATAAGAAGCAACAAAAAAGGTTAGACCACCAAAAGTTAGTTAAATTATAGGCGTACCTTTTTAAAATGTCTATCCTGTTTCCCACCAAAATACAATCTATTTTAAAAGTTCATCTTTTAAAAACTTGTTCCATATCCAAAAACAAAAAGCAATTAGGATGGGTAGGGAGTGGTGTTTTTCATAGAATCAAAAGAAGGGGAAATTTTCTATCTTGTTACTGTCTATTCAGTTACTATGTTGAAAGTAACAGGATAGACGCTTGGATAACAGGATAGACAAATCAGAGCTTTCAAACTAGATTTACTAATTCATTAGCTAGTATTTATATATAATTTGATCTTATATCATCATTGTTGAAAAGGTACCGACATTTTAAAGCATTCATACTTTTCACGATGTTATAAACAAATATATAATAGAAAAACTTACAATGGTAACAAGGAAGACATTTTATGGTAACAGGATAGACTTTATCTCAATGTAAATTTGTCTCATTATTTTAAGTCTAATAATATGTCGATAAGATGAGGAAAAGAGAAAATAAATAGAGAACCTGCATGTGTATCTATATTCGTATACTATTGGAGAATTTTCTGTATAAAAATTCTAGGTTTTGACAATATTATGGCTTTGACATTTAAAACAATCTGGTCACACAGAAGCTAAAGTTAGTCGTCATAAAAGCGGGAGGTTGGTGCATCATTAAACCTGGTTTAACCCACCATTTTATTCATATAATGCCCGTTCCAAGGCTTGCCAAAAATGTTCTGTGTTGGATTGTGTTTCCCTGATTCAGTCGAATGTTATACGGATTTTCCTTACTGGTCTCTCCCTTTGATCGATTCGGACTTTTGTTGTCACTTTTATTTATTTTACTGACTTTCATTGGTAACAGGATATACGGATATCAGTAACAGCATAGACAAATGCGATATGCAAAACACAAATCTAAAAAAGCATTAAGAAATAACTTATCAATGGTTAGAAAGAATGAAACATTTGATAAATCCGATGATGTTCAAACTAATCTTTAATTTTTAGTTAATGATTTGAATTATAATCGCACAACAGTAAAAGGATGGACTAGATTTGGTAATGGACTAGATTTGGTAACAGGATAGGCACATATAAATGCAAATTCACATGTATGCAAATTTTTGCAATTAAGATAAATAACTGCCAAACGATATGTTAGAACCATACAGGATAGGAACAGAAGAAAAACAACAAGTACTAACACATTTATTTTTCATAGAATTAAGTGTACAATAGCAAACATTGGTAACAGGATAGACAAATTCATATACATTTAGAATTTGCGTGTCTTTCCTGTTACCAAAGGATCTTTCCTGTTACCATAATGGTCCATAATGTCTTTCCTGTTACCCTACTTGTAGTTTACCTTTCCTGTTACCGTAAATTATTGTGGCTAACTATACCAATGTAAGATAATGGCAATAACATTTGGATTAGTTTTAAAAAGTAAATGCACTTCGAATATTATAATGTGCATTAACAAGCTGTTGGTTGGTGGAATTATTATTTTTTTACGGAAATCGCAAATCTTGTTTTTTATATTTTTGTGGGACAGGGCATTCATTGACCTAAAACTTTTGATAATATTAATAAAGTAATATAATATTGTTATTTCTTGATGTGACTTAACGTATGTTTTCATAATGAAGATTTCTTTTTACAGTCTGAAATCCGGTGGTATTTATACAATAGAATATGAACTTTCGTTTAGAAAAGATAAAAAATGTCGATTGCAGTGTTTATGTCGTTGTTAAGACCTGATACAAGTTACTTATAACATGAAACTTTATACTTTGTTTTGGTCATGTGACGTATCTTGATATTGACAAATGATATTTTAAAATTTTTTGATATTTCTCGCATATTTTTTCCCGCAATATACATGGTTCCAAAGAGTTTTGGATCTAGGAATTTCTTTATAACGAAAATTTCCAGGAAAAAATCTACCTAGCAATTAAAAGATTTATCGATTCATTTGCAAATTTTGGACTGGGTACACGCAGTGGGTATAAAAGGAAAATGGCGCTGTTTCGAGACGATATAATTTTGCCTAGTAACATAGAATGAGTTTTGGATCTCGGCGTTTGTTATGAAAGATTCATCTCTAAATTGGCCTATTAATAAAGTATGTTAAAAAATCTATCTGTACATATAATCTTGTTTGGGTACATGCATTTTAACGCCCTATAGCAATTGATTTTGACCAGTCTGTCCATGAATATTTTCATCCCGACAGTGAATTATGAAAGGAATTCCCATACCTCTTCTTGGAGGCAATTTACTTCGAAGTAAAGATATGGGAATTGAATGAAGTTTTAACTAAATATTGTATTTGTATATATCTTTTGAAATCTTGACATTTTGTCGATTGTTTATTTTCGTCGCCATGCGAAATCGTTATGAACAAAGAAGAGCTTTTCTAGAAGGGAGATAATTTTATACCACTAGATTTCCGTCTTTACTTGAAAATGAATCGAGAATATGGTAACAGGATAGACAAAAATCCCTCTTTCCCGACAAAAATATTAATAATGCTTTTGTTATTTTCCTCTAAGACTGCATATTTTAGTATGTAGTTCCAAACAACTTATGTTGCATGTTAATTTGATAAATTTGATGCTTTCATCAAATTATTGTTACGCCAAACCGTCATGTCAAATCTGCACCTTTTTTGAAAATGACCCATATCTTTCCGATCATTCCCGGCGATGATCGCTTATCTAAAGGTTCCGACTTTCCATCACTAATAGATTATAATCGATGAATAACTTAAAATATTTAAGACAAAACTGCCAATGGCAGTTATTTCAATGTCATTAAAATATTCTAGTTAAGGATGGTCACTCCCCAGCAAGTTTTTAATATAAAGGTTTTGAAATCAATATTTTTATTTGTTAGAACATCAGTTTAAGCAAAAAATATTGATAGGTCAGTGTGCTCCTTTTTGAGATACACACACCTGAAATTTGGCGGAAAACCGAACTTCTCTAGACTTTTCATTCATTTTGCATTAAAGCAATAAAACTTTGAAATTCAATGCCGAAGGAATATCAAGAATTTCATCACATTTTGTGAAAAGTTTATTAAAAATGTATAAAAATATATTTTGAAAAGAGAAGTAGGGGTCACTGTGCAAAATTTTCCAATGCATTATAATGGATAAAATAAGAGAATTCTGAAAGTCAGAGACAGTTCAGTTCAAAAACCTGAGGAGTGACCAATGATCCAAACCAAAGGATGGGCATTTTCAAAAGAATGCAGACCTGTATGTTATAGTGTAAATTGTAGTAAATGCGATTAATAATGATTGGTTTTCATGTAAAATCGATTATCATATTTCACAATCGAAATCCGTATATCCTTGTTAGTTTCCATCTTTGATTTTGTCTATTATAATCGCCTGAAAATTAGATCGCAAGCAAAAACATTATTATGGTGTTTTTATCGAAAAGTTGATAAGTCTGATAAGAAATTTTATCAAAACATATCTTCCTGTGTGGTAACGACAGATTAAAACACATTCATAAAGCCTTACACTGATGAAAATGTGTACACACTTAAAGAAATGAAATCAGACGTGCTAGTCTTGTCATTTTGGCGCGTGTTGACATAAATTTACGAACGCAAATGCCAAATGGTCAACGACCCTAACCTTCATGTGGTGCACAAAAGCTCATTTTTGACGACAAATGGGTTCGGATGAAGATTATGTTTACCAGCTACGGCGTACTGGGGCTGCAGCTACATACCCACATATCAAAGATGTCATGAAGTGAGTGTCCACTTTAGGGTCATTCTATATCATGTCACTGCAATACATGCTGTAGATTTGATTTAGCCTATTTAAACAGTATAAGTGTGTTACCATTATTTAGGACATGATATATATATATAGGTCCGTAACTTTAAACTAGTCAGACATGTGATACATGTAGGTGTCGGAATAGCCTTGATTTTCAGGGAAGTTTGCCATTTTTTTCAGGGTAACAATTAATGTTCCAGCCTTACATCTAAACTGTCTTTCCCTATGCGGCCACATGCAAATCTGGCCTTTTTGTCACATGGTTTTTAAGTCAATCCTGCAGCCTTATGATATTTTAAATACACATGTATGAAAAAGAAAGGAAATGGGTTGAATGTCAAGGAGACAACATCACCAGGTTAAAATGACCCAAATCAAAGTATAAAGGCTGTAGGGTTCACCGTACATGAACTGGAAAATGAAAAAAACAAATCTTGAATGTAATGTTTGGTTTAGTGACACGGATAAAATTGAATCTTTCATGTATTATGTGACTGTATAACATTTCAAGGGTTAAATTCTTTTGAAAAGGCAAGAAGTGTTGTGAATTTTATACATAATAATATAATATTTTATTGCTCAAACCCATTCATATTAAATGGTTATAATGGCATTACAATAAATTAAAACATAGAAAATATAAGAAAATACAAAACAATGTTGACTATGGCATGACAGTGGGGTGTCAGTTATTGATTTTCACCCTAATAAATACTAGAAATAATGAAAAATATAGGAGGGTTCTAGTGACGTCACCAATAGACATGATAGAGAAATCTAGTAGTTGAAGGACTTTCGGAACTCTCTGGTTTTACCCTTACATTACAATAGTGAACATATTTCCAAATGGAAATTTCAGCGTAAATTTTCTATATGAAGGAATTGAGATAGATACATGAAACTTTGGAATTAGAATTATGACATTATTGAAATTATCATATTTTTTTCAAAAGTGAAATATCTGTTGAAATAAAATATTTATACTACATTATACTAGCATGTAATGTAAGGTAAAATCCATTTTTTTTCAACCACTTAAATCACGTGACCAGACCATTACAAATAACCTGATTGGTTGATCATAATTGATGATACTATTAAAAACCCTCCTATAGTTTCAGATAATTGCAATTTTGAATTGAAATATGCCAAACAGGCTTTAGATTTTTCTTAACTTGAAACATTCATTTTTAAATTTGGCAGTTAGTTTTAGGATATCAATAGATTTATTATTGAATATAAAAGACATATCTTTAATAGTGATATAAGATTTTGACACTGTATATGAATGTTTACTTAATTTCTGAATATACATATTCCTCTGTGATGCATAATGAGAGCATATTGAGAAAAAGTGATATTCATCTTCAATGCTCTCATCATTACATGACAGACATATGATGAAATACCTTTGTTTTACTATTTTTGCGCATTTTGACTTTTTTATTTCCCGTATTTTCATGTCATTTTTGGAAGTCATGTAATTGTTGTCTGAATGTTATGATAGATCTTTGAGCTGTTTGATGTGATGTTTTTTTTGTCCCCCGCCGCAACGTGACTGAGGGACATAGTAATGGTCTGTGTCCGTGTGTCACGTTTTTTGTGGGTGCAACTCCTCAGAAACCACTGATCAGAATTCATTCAAATTTTACTGGATTGTTAGTCACCATTAGTATTAGATCATATTGCATCGCCATTTGGATTTGTCAAATTTTGTGGGAGTTATAGGACTTTGATTATTTCCACATTGTTAATAACAATGTGGAAATAATATAACAATGTTATACAATAGCAAATCTTGGATGACGCAACTTCACAGAAACAGCTGGTCAGAATTCATTAAAATTTTACAGGATTGTTAGTCACCATTAGTACTAGATCATATTGTATCGCAATTTTGAATCGTCAAATATTGTAGGGGTTATTGGACTTTAAATACTTAACATTGTGTGTGTACATACAATGACAGATCTTGTGGACCCAACTCCTCAAAAACCACTACCAGATTTCCTTCAAATTTTCCAGGATTATTAGTCTCTATATGTACTAGATCATAGCAATTTATTGTCCCCCGCCACAATGCGACAGAGGGAAATAGTAATGGCCTGCGTCCGTGTGTCACTTTTTTTGTGGGCGCAACTCCTCTTACACCACTGGACAGATTTTGCTGAAATTTTGTGTGATTGTTTGTCAAAAACTGTAGTTGATCTTATAATGCCGCCATTTTGATTTGACAAATTTTACAGGAGTTATGGGACTTTATCAAATTGATGCATGCTACAGCTTAGGAACACTTTGTGGGTGCAACTCCTTGGAAACCACTGAACGGATTACCGTATAAGTGGTTATTTTCGAGGGACGCAAATTTCATGATTTCTATCAAAATTGCTGGATTTTATTTTCGCGGGACTCAAATTTTCGTGATTGCTTACCATTTACTGTATAAAGCCTCATATATATTATATTTCGAAGTATGCAATTTTCACGACTTTGGAAAGGTCGCGAATAAAGTGAAAATTAAGTTCTCGCAAAAATAACCACTTATACGGTATGCTGAAATTTTGTTTGAACATTTGACACCATATGTACTTGATCATATTATGCTGCCATTTTGATTCGACAAATTTTACGAGAGTTATGGGACTTTATTAACTTAATGCATACTATAACATAGGAAGACTTTGTGGACACATCTCCTCAAAATCCAATGAAGGGATTTTGCTTGTTTATGTGTTGTTATAGCCTGTATATTGGAATGAATGAAAATTAAGTGATGTTTTTATAATGGATGTTCACTATTTATGACCGCTCAACCATGGACTATGAATTTTGGATACAAACACAACCTAATTTTATCACACTGTGTATTGTACCATTGGTCTTCTCTCCTCTGCCATGTCTCTTGACTTTGCTTGATGTGAAGTACTAGTACTTAATTAATTGGGCTTTGTTTGATGTGACCACTGGTGAAGTACTAGTACTTTATTGGTCTTTGTTTCTTCAGCATTTTACTGCCATTGTTTCTTGAAAATAGGTATTTCTAATTAGTGTGTGAAACTGAAAAGTAATATATCATAGACAACAGGTCTACAAGAATGCAAATCCTTATAGACATATGACGATTGTGATAGACCAAGTCACTATATTTTATTTTTGCAGACCTAAATTGTTATAGACAGTTGATCTATGAAATATAATGAAAAGCAAGCCCTAGATCTATTTTGATAGACATTGTCTATAGGTCTACTGGTAATTTCACACACTGATTTCTTACATTTCATGAATTTAAAAGAAAATTTTACATACATAGTTCAGACTGCCATATGCTGATATACATGTATTACCTAATAATGGAAGAATTATTGGGAATAAAAGTCTGAACAATAGATAACAATAATATGACTTTCTATTTCCAATATCAGCATGACCAAACGAAACAAAACACCAGAGAGAATTTGGCGTAAACTATAGTAAAAAAACAAGGACAGATTTCCGTCCAAGGCCAGACTGTTGTAAGGCTTGATAATCTTTAAATATTTTTCTTTCAGATGAAATTGGGGATCTTCTTAAAATGTTCAACATACCAAAATACTAGTATTTGCACTTTATATCTACATAAAGCATAGCATTTCCCCTTTTCACTGGACTAAGTGCAATCAGATGTCTTTGTTTTTTTACTTTCAAGAGATTTTGACAAATGTCAACATAGTTATGGAGATGTAAAGTAAATGTATATGTAAAAGTGATGTATCCTAGAGGCTACAATGTATGTCTACAATTTTTGTTTGTGTGTACATTGCAAAATGCACATCACAATTAGATTTAATAACATTTTTAATACACTTATCAGATGATTTTTCAAAACACACTGTAATTATTATTCTAAACAATTGTGTCAGCTTGATTTATTCACTACTTGGTTATAGATGACAACTTTACTTTAGCTGATCACGTAAAATTGCGAGCTAAATCTATCTCTTTCAGTTCTCTTTTTTTAAAATTTTTGTTGACACAGTAGTTCGAAGGTTGAAGATGTGTATGACATGATTAGTCCCACCAAAAATATTGACTGTTACCTAGATATATTTGCATTTCAGGTTAAAGATGGGTGTGACACGGTTTGGTCGCAGCACAGATAATGATTATTACCTAGATTCTGCTAAACTTAAAAATTTTATTTCCCGTTCTCATGCTGAAATCCATGCTAAGAAGAGTGAAGATGGACAGTATGTGTTTGTACTCCATAACAAAGGACTCAATGGAACATTTATCAATGACATAAAGGTATAATAATTGTAGCTTATTATTTTGAGACAGAGTACACTACAAGTCCTTAAAATACTTTTGCATGCCAATTTTTATACCCCCACACGTTGTTGCGTTGTAGTATGTCATACCTCAGTTGTGTGTACGACCATCTGTCTATCTGTCTGTCCCCTTAAGGTTTCCAACAGATAACTTGAGAGCAAAATAACATACAGTCTTCAAACTTGGTATGCAACTTGTTAACCTTAAAACTCAAGCCAAGTTTGAATTTTGACTCTTAGGTCTAAGGGGTTCAGGAGTTGTGCCCCTTGAAACTCTGAAATGTTGTGAAAGTGGCTGGGTATATGCACCATTACCATTAATATTATTAAAACATGAAGCATGTGAAGGGGTTTATCCTGATACTCAATGACAAATTGGTGTACAGTAGTAATATACAGAATTTTGAATTTGATTGTTCGATTTACAGACAAAAGACTGGAGTTTTGAAGGGAGTTGTTAAAGTAAGCTGAAAACAAATTGATTCTCTTTCTCTACCACCAATTATGGTGCTCAACAGTGTGACACATGCACAGCTTAATTTAGATTAATCTCCCAAATGACTCCCTATGATTACCCTCACCACCACAACATTTATGAATGTTGATGGAACTTCACACTCAAATTTTAAACTTACAGGCCCTGTGGTCCTGTAAGTTAAAATTTTTACAGGCCCACCATCAATTCTACAGGCCCCCATGACAACAACCCACCAAGTGGCTTCCACAATTCTGGATTTTCATGCACAATATAATAAGATTTAAATGTGTTACTTAAATAGTATGCTTTATATTTGGATATTATGCATAACTTGGCAACCTTTATCATAATGACTCGACTAAACAGAACAAATTCAACATTTTTTTTTCTCAGACAAACACAAGTAATACTGGTAAACCAATCATAGAATTTAGTATTAGGTCTTCATGTTGTAGTACATAGGAGAGGGCTGAAATCGTATCCTGTTATGTTGTTTACCAACTATATGTTCTATTGTGCAGTACCTTATAAATATAATTAGCAAGAAAGGTGATTGTGTGTGCATGTATGGGTGAATGAATGTCTGTGTATTGATACACTTTTCCAGTTTTGACCAACCATGTTCATATTATCATTTCAAATCCACTATGCAGACAAATATTATTTGAATTTTGATCTATTTTGCATATATATTTTTTTCATGTCGGACATTTTCCCCAAAAAGTTTCATTCCAAGCTACAATTTTGCTTGCCCACAGTATTATTCCAATGAAAAAATTTTATGTGTGTCTGTGTTAGTACTGTCATGCCATCAAATCTTGTCAGTCCATCACGATTTTCATCAGCAAATCCTTCATACTGACACATGTCAATAACTCTGGAACTTCAGGACCATATTGTTGTACAAGTCTTCAAAAATTAGGGAAGGCATTTAAGTCCAACAGTTTTTTGAATATAATGATGCTGAGGACTTATAATTGCTACCTACCATAATACATAATATTTATTTATGATACCCCAAAAAAAATAACAAATGCATGTCAAAAATAATTGACAGAATGAGAAAAGGATTTTTTCCTTACATTAATTTACAACTCAGTCACCAGTTTTACAGTTTCACACGGGTAGGTCAATTAATTGGTACCACACCATCTAATGAATATGCGAAATGGATGACCCTCGACTTTACAATACTGTATACCACCGGGCCATTTTTAAACTGTCAGTATATTTGGGAGAAATTTGTGCTCGGATCGCCGTACATGACCAAGAACAAATGTATGACATAAACTGAACTCCAAAAATTTTGTATTTAAAGGCAGCTGTATTAAAAAAATATTCACAAAAATCATGTTAAACTGATCGCAATAGTACCAACAACAAGCTCGTTAATATTATTTGTCAACTTGGATTCTCATTACGAATCGCCATTAAAACAAGCGCTTAAATGATTAAGACACTAATTCTGGTTCCCTATTACCGGAAATGTGCTTTTTTACTTTGAATCAGTTATCTAATGACATAATCAGTTTAATTAACACATACGAGTTTACTCACAGTTCACGGTGTTCCACAAAAGATCATTTATTTAAAAATGGAAATATGATTCAGATATATTTCTACAGGCCCGACGGGCCTATGGAGGCTGATATTTTACACGCCCCACACGTTTTTTACACGCCTCGGGCATCAGACTACCAGTATATTTTGATGACTGTGATGGTAAGAAAAGCAAGGCATAGTATTTCCTGTATCCATGGCAAAATCAGAAAAATCGGGCTGCCTGAATACTGTTTACAGCACACACAGAGCATTTCAGTTACAAAACACCCTAGTGTGACAAGAGGGAAAACACCAATAATTGCGGATGATTTGCTGGTGTTTATAAAGAAATATGACTGCCAATATGTTTCCAGGAAGTTTGCTGGTGTTTACACCAACATTTGATGGTGTTTATACTGCAAAGCTGTCAAGTCACCCGATTTTGTCGGGTGTGACCCGATATTTTCACTTATCACCTGATGAAATGCAGTAACCCGATCGGGTTGTCCAATAACCGGAGAATCAAAGTCATTAACCGTCTTCATCCATTTTACTTGTCGGCTTCAAATATTGTCTTTACTGTTTATATCTAAGCCTTAAGGGCGTTTGTTGAGCGGTTTAAAGACTAGTATACGCATTGAGTGTACTGAAAAAGCCTTGTAGTCAATGGAAGATAGATTTCTGGACCAGCAATATATGTTCAACAACTCCACAAAATGGAAACGCATTACAAGTGTTCATGGAAAGAAAATTTGATTGGGCTGTCGGGTAAAATCAAGCAACCTGGTGATACATAGTTACAAAATAATAATGCAGATAGTAAACAGTTTTGTCACTAGTTAAAAGGATGAACACTGATTTTAGGTCAGAATTAAACATTGAACCATTTTGCCCAGTTTTGGCATACAAATATTTGTTTATGTTTTGAGGGTGGTCCAAATAATCAAAGCTCTGATGGATCTGAAATTCGAAAGCTGGAAAATATACACACCTGAAAAACTTGTAGTCATCCAAAGAACTACTGCATAGAAAAAAAAATATATGTTTTTTTTTTGTGGAAATTAGAGAGCTGTCTAAATCAACACGAAGAGAAAGTGCAATTAATGAAAATATGAATAGAACAACAAAGGTAATTCCGAATTGGCATCAAAATAATCGAAAGGGATGATTTTTGATTCAGTGTTTAGATTTAACATGTCTAATTAGGTGCTAGGACGTAGGAGGAGGATGATCATTTTATTCGGAAAGGGGGGCTTAGATGAAATCTGCAACTCCCTGAATTTTGATGAAAGTTCTGTCAACATTATGGTAAATACATAATCTTGTCCTTTTGAAAAAGTGTTTGAAAATGAATCTTCTGATCTAAAATAAATAAAACTTTCATATCAGTTAAAAATCTATATATAATTAAGGATCTTTTATTTAAATTATTGTAGCCTTATATGAAAGCAAAGAGGCACCTGTACAGTAAATTGTATTTCCTGAATAAGCATGTCCAAGTGAAAACCTGAGGACTTGGAACATGTCCAAAATCTGACCAAATCTATTAACCTGACTGTGGGAACACCTTAAAACACAAGTCATACATAATTTGACAATCATGTATAAATGATTTATTTTTCAGATGAACCAGTTTATATTGCTACAAGAAGGAGACAAAATAACCTTTGGTCATACAAATGGATTTAAGTTAGAACCAGGTCAAAGAGCAAATCAGCCAAACTCAGAGTTTGAATTTGTTGTAAGTTTATCAAATTTGACACTTTGACTTCAGGTCTTTAGACAAATTTTTTGTAATCATTTAACCAAACTTAAAATCTATATTTTTGGCAAGTTTTTAAAAAAAAACATAAAAAACTTGGTTGTCTGTACTGAAAAGACATAAATGTCTCATGGTGGCAAATCTGCAGAACACAGCTGATTTACTTCCAATTTTGATATTATATATAGATATCCCCATAAGATCGACATTACCATATTTATCCACTCCAGATAGTTAAATTGTGAGGCTTGCCAGGACAAGCTTTTTAAAATTTTTAAATTAAACTATCAAGAGTTGATAAAATTAACTGGCTTTCTTTTGCATTTAAAGTGATGCAATCTACCACTTGACATGCAAATGAAATTATGTTGATAGATAACTCAAACCCCCTATTTTACTGCACTGTGTGTGTGTGTGTGACAGTACAATATCTCAGCAGTTCTCAGGATCTAGATGGAAAACTGAACCATTCATAAGACTTAGTGATGAGAGCAACGATAGGGATTATGACATCGATCATTTGCTATTCTTGTGAGTGATGGACAAAAAAAAATACTCGTGCAAAATCTCCCACTAAGTGAAGCTGGTATATGGGAGATCTCCCACTAAGTGGAGCTGGTATATGGGAGATCTCCCACTAAGTGAAGCTGGTATGTGGGAGATCTCCCACTAAGTGGAGCTTGTTTATGGTAGATCTCCCACTAAGTGAAGCTGGTATATGGGAGATCTCCCACTAAGTGAAGCTGGTATGTGGGAGGTCTGTCACTAAGTGAAGCTGGTATATGGGAGATCTCCCACTAAGTGAAGCTGGTATGTGGGAGATCTC
>MJUU01022831.1:43782-54083 GCA_002080025.1 Modiolus philippinarum
ACTAAGTGAAGCTGGTATGTGGGAGATCTCCCACCAAGTGGAGCTGGTATGTGGTAGATCTCCCACTAAGTGGAGCTGGTATGTGGAAGATCTCCCACTAAGTGGAGCTGGTATGTGGAAGATCTCCCACTAAGTGGAGCTGGTATGTGGGATATTTCCCACTAAGTGAATCTGGTATATGGGAGATCTCCCACTAAGTGAAGCTGGTATATGGGAGATCTCCCACTAAGTGAAGCTGGTATATGGGATATCTCCCACTAAGTGTAGCTGGTATGTGGGAGATCTCCCACTAAGTGAAGCTGGTATGTGGGAGATCTCCCACAAGTGAAGCTGGTATGTGAGAGATCTCCCATTAAGTGAAGCTGGTATGTGGGAGATCTCCCACTAAGTGGAGCTGGTATGTGGGAGATCTCCCACTAGGTGGAGCTGGTATATGGGAGATCTCCCACTAAGTGAAGCTGGTATATAAGCTGGTATGTGGGAGTTCTCCCACTAAGTGAAGCTGGTATATGGGAGATCTCCCACTAAGTGAAGCTGGTATGTGGGAGATCTCCCACTAAGTGAAGCTGGTATATGGGAGATCTCCCACTAAGTGAAGCTGGTATATTGGAGATCTCCCACTAAGTGGAGCTGGTATATGGGAGATCTCCCACTAAGAGATCACAATAGGTTTACACATATGGAATCTATGTGAAAAGGTATCCTTGTACAAAGAAAGGATTACATTTATATTTATATACTAAAGTTATCATTTGTATTTTTAGTTTGAGAAAGTGCCAGCAAGATTTGCTGAAGCTGACTCCACATCTGAAGTTCGAGATGGTAAAATACTAAGTTCTCCAGAATCTGATCATAAGAAATCTCCAAAATCACCGAAATCCCCATCAAAGTTGAAAAGACAAAGTGATATCAATTCATATTTAAGTAAACATTCAAAAGACTCAGAAAAATCAGAAATCAAATTCCATGACTCTCCGCGTAATTCCATGTCACCAGATCATAGATCATATGATTTGTCATCTCCTGATGCAAAATACTCAGAACGAAGCATGTCCCCTCACATCCCACAGGCACCACGGGACATGTCTCCTCTCATCCCACACACACCACACCAGTCATCAACCTTAGTCATGAGTGAAGATGATATTGAAGATATCCAGCCGGAAATGAAATCTGAAAGTCCTGATTCTAAGAAAAAGGGAAAACTTATTGAAAAAATGTTTGATTTTGACGATGATTCTGATAATGATGATGATTATAAGGAAGTGAAGGATATATCATTGAAAAACAAAGGAAGTGCTAATAAAAGAGGAAGAAAAAAGAAAACCCCACCAAGAACTGACAGTACAAGACCGAAAAAAAGTAGTCCAAAAAGAAAAATAACCATTTCTCCAAAGCGACAAGTAGAGAGAAAACCAAGCAGGTAAACTACTGTACACAGATGCTTATTTTTGCTGTTTATGAAAGATAGACATATTTGCAGGTTTCAATTTTCATGGTTTTCTATGTTAAAAACAAAAACTTTTTTTCATTGGTACTGTTTTTCACATTCCAAAGCCAACCACAAAAATTAATATGTTTTCAGTATCTTTCTGTGAAATAAGATAACTTGAAATAAAAGAACAAGTTTTACCTCATATTCTTAATCCTAATGCAAGTTATGAAAGGTTTTGGCTATTAAGATGCATGTAAATGTACGTTTGAAATTTGTTAAGCATATTTTTAATTTATGGACAACATTGTAAGACATTAGACAAATATGTATATGTTCACCATATGGAAACGACACCAGATATTGGTACTACCGAAGCGAGCGATTAAGAAATTCATTAACTGAGTGAAGTTGAAAAATCATACTTTCATTATATTTATTTATTACCAGAAATGTGTTTTCTGATCGATGGGATAAAACCAGAGTTCACAATAATTTTCAATTTTCAAACAACCCTTACCTGAAGGAGAATCTATACATGCATGTATCAGCTATAATATTATAATTACCAAGTAAGAGAGGATTTAATTGAATGAAAGCAATCATGTGACTTCAAAACAAATCGGATGTTTTAGCAAACAACCTTGCTATGACACCACTGCGGGAACAGCCCTGTTGTTTCCTGCTGAACAACCCAGATATGACATCACAGAGAGAAACAACTCTAAAAATTGTTAGCAGATTATATCAGTCTTCTTTGTGAGATTAAAACCAGACAAGGTGATGTAGAGTAAAATTGTATTTCTGTGAATGCACTATTATTCGTGGGGAGCCAATTTTCGTGGATTTTGTGGTTGACTCTAACCATGAAATTCAAAACCCAACGAAATACAAAATTCCCATAACCTTTCAATGGCGAAAGTCTGAAACGGACGAATTTAGGAACCCAGGAATGAATGAATTTTAGCAAAACCACGAAAATTGGAACCCATGAAAATAAATGCATCCACAGTATACATTTTATTCAATGCTGGTGCTATTGTTAGTTTGGGAAAATGCTGTTTTATATAGACCAAATAAAAAAATATCCTAGATAAATAATTTTCAGCCAAATAATTTTCAGCCAGGGTCAAGAAATTTTTTCAAAATTTCTTGCTCATTTATTGTCATATTCTTCATAATTGTCACCAGTTTACACCATAAAGGATAAAAGTTAAAAACAAAACAATTTTTTTTGCCATGAATTTTAGATAAGAATCTAGGATTTATTTTATAATTGCCATATATGCTGTATATTGGTCAACTTTTAAATATTAGTTTAGTCATGTTAGTAGATGGAACATGTTGTTTATGACATTCCTTGCATTACAGTCCAGATTCAGATGTGGATTTACCTACCCCTGGTAGTCCCAGCAGTCATGGCAGTGATTCCCACCATAGTGATGATCCGTTTAATTTTGATGACAGTGACAGTGATACTAATAAAAGTAAGTAATCTAAGTCCGAGACTCTCCCCTGGCTGTCATGGCAGTGATTCACACTATAGTGATGATCCATTTAATTTTATGAAAGTGACATTGATACTAACAAAAGTAATCCAAGGGAGACAACTTTGTAAATTCACTTATAATAAATGTAATTGTATTATGTCAGATGGCACTTTGCTGAATACTTGAGAAATATTGTCTTCCAAAAACACATCTGTATGATGCACAATGAAAAAAGGGAGCAACTCCCTGAGTAAACAGAAAAATTTAACTGTATTTGTTTGTGGATTTTATCTTAATGTACCACCACTTTAGTTGGTGGGTTATAGTGATCATGGTGTCAGTTCGTCCGTCCTTTCGTCTGTCCGTTTGTTATTTGGTCCGCTATAGGGTACATACTTTGTGGCAACAACTCCTCCTAGCTATATACTACTTGGTGGAATTCAATGAAACTTTCGTCAAATGTTCAGTACATATTGCCATTGTGCACCAGCTGTTCAAAAATTTGATTGGAATAGAATTTTTTTTTTGGTGATTTTTTTACATGGGGAGCAGGGGTATGTTTTTGTGAGCTTTGCTCATATAGTTTTTATACGACCGCAAAAATTTTGCGGTCATATTATGTTATGGCGCAGTCGTCGGCGTCGGCATCTGTGGCCAGCATAACTTTGTTTCTAGTGGACGGATCATCTTCAAATTTCAGTATGTGGTTTCTTGGCATAATGGCTATCCCTGGTTTTAATTTCGGGTATANTTCTAGTTTTAAAGGGAATTCTGGGAGAAATAAAATAAATACCAGTAGGATGCAAGACAAGATACTTGAGTGATTTCAATCATCTTGGCCTAAGCAAGCACTTTCAGATACTAGAAATCTTCTCTTCTGATGTCTTATGATTTCTTGTCATGCACTTTCACAAGTGTAAGATTCTATATTAGTGTTGGGAATTGGATGAAAAAAATCATAATCGATTAATCGGATGTAACTTCCAATTCGATTATCAATAAAAATCCAATATCTTTAAAGGTCTTAATAGAGTTTGGTTTTCAAAACATAAATTGTTCAAAACATAAATTCAAACATATTGTTTTTCACTGCATGTCCATTTATAAAATGCTTTATGTATTTATGACCTGTTGTATTCCCCATACATGAGACATAACAGTGGAATATTTTGAGAACAATCCTAAACAATGTGATATTAAGGGAACTCTACTCATGACAAACAATTTTATTACTATTCTTCACCTATTCTAGTATTATCAGATAGAAAAAAAAAAACCTTTTCTCAAAAAATGTTTAATTTTCTGCAAAATTGAACTGGCATCCTATTATCGATTATTGAAAATTATACATGTAATAGGTTAATCAATTGAAAATTGATCAATTATTGATTATTATCGATCATCGGAACATAACTTTTCTATAAAATGGTGACAATAATATTTATTTTCTTGAAATATCTATTTCTTCAGAGAAAAGTAAGAAATCAACGAGAGGAAAATCAACAGGAGGAAGAGGACGGGGAGGAGGCAGAGGCAGAGGAAGAAGAACCAAAATCCCAGAACCAAAAATTGAAATAGATTTTCCAGATGATGATGATGAAGAAGAAGAAGAAGAAAAAGTTCAAAAGAAAAGGAAATCTGGAGCTAAATCTGATCAAGGTGTTTATACTGGGTGTATTGCTTTATATTTCAGTTAGGGTTTTATTGTCTCGCCTGCGATGAAAGGCGCAGAAAGCGAGACATAAGTATGACGGAGATGGCAGCGGTGTAAACTTTCATGTTAAGTTTTTGTGATTAGGTTAGTTTCTCTGTAACTATAAGTGGTAGATTAATAAGGTTTGGTACTGTGCAGCTCACATGGAAAACGCAAAATCCTTGTTGTCATCACGGACAAATTTTGCCAAACATGGAATTCCACCGCGATCTTGAACGTGGACAACTAAATTGAGAACGTGGACAAGATATTTACCTGTGTGGACCCCTCGTGACATCGTGTTGAACGTGGTATCATCGCGGGTCAACATTTAGAAATCATTGTAAATATAACTAGAAAGGANTGAGCTTAATGTCAACAAATGATCATTTTTCCCCAAATTATTATAATCAGAAAGTTTGGCAAGTTGAAGTTAAAATAGAATTTTCTTTGCAACAAGTTTTCCCATGCGATCGTCATAGTTATTTTAGAATTACGATAATTGCAAGCCTCAAATACATTGCTTGTCTCGTTGCTGTGAAAAAAGTTGTGTCTTTTCTGTCAAATTAATGTTCTTTCAAATATTTTCAAGCCGAAATTTGCAGGGATGGAAAATAAAATAAAATATTCAATGTCAGCAGCAACAATCCCTCGGCGTCTTATAGTTGCGTAATTGTCACTTGTCATCAGGTCTCAGCTATATAACTTTTAGCAAAATATTCTGTCAAAAATCGTTTTCTATCAAATCTTTATCATAAATAGCTTAAAATTAAAAATAAAGCCTGGATATAGCACATAGAGGAAGCCATTAGATTGTATACATAATAGATACGCATAGGTAATTTTCTAAAAATAGAACCAAAACCGACCAATGAAAAAAATCAATATCTCAGGTAATATGAATACACATTAGATAGAGATGCTCAATCAACGATTGAAGCATGCTTTTGATAACAAATACACATCTAGGAATGTTGAATGTTTTATTTATTTATTTATTTACATGCATTTGGATTACGTTCATGAACTACGATAAGATTCGGACAAATAATCATGATAATGAAATGTTTATAGTCCCAGGATACGATTGAAGAAAGATGTAAAAATTCCTCGCGTTGCATGTTTGCAACAAAATCAAACATATGTACATGTAAAAAAATAATTTCTCTGTGTGGCCGCGATGGTTCCACGAGGATTCCGTTTTCAAAAATTTGTCCACGTTGGGTCACGTAAATTAAGGTGGACATCCATGATCGTCCACCCTGCTACACGGCATCAGCTAATCAGTCCACGTCGCGAAAATCCACCCAAAAAGAAGGACTTTGAGTTCATCCGTGTGAGCTGTACAGTATATAGGTTGGTCTTGAGAAGTACATGACATTTTGTCTGTGACCTCAATTTCATGGACCAGTGAACATATTAAGTTTTTGTGCTTAGTTTAATTTCTCAGTAACTACAAGTGGTAGGTCAATGATATACAGTATGTAGGTTGGTCTTAGGTAGTATATGACTGTCTGTCATATGGCTTTTGTCCTTGACCTCAGTTTCATGGTCTAGTGAGCATGTTGAATTTTTGTGATTAGGTCATTTTCTCGGTAACTATAAGTGGTAGGTCAATGATATTTGGTGTATAGATTGGTCTTGAGTAGTACATGACAGTCTGCTTTATGGCTTTTGTCTGTGTCCTCAATTTCACGGTTCAGAGAATACATGTATGTTAAATTGTTGTGCTTAGTTAGCTTCTCAGTAACTGTAAGTGGTAGGTCAATGATAAACAGTATGAAGGTTGGTCTTAGGTAGTACATGACAGTCTGCTATACGGCTTTTGTCTGTGACCATAATTTCACGGTCTAGTGAGCATGTTTGGTTTTTAGTATCTATCTGACAGTAGTAGTTCACTGATATTTGACACTTTCGTTTTGGGTGATTCATGACAGTGTGCTATATTTCTTTTGTCACTTACCCTTATTTATCAGTCTACCGAACATGTAAAGTTTTCTGCTTTAGTTAGTTTGAGTTTTCACATCCATTTTGCGAACAAGTAGTGACTGGCGAGACATCAATTTGGGTCCACACTTGTAGGGACTGCTTGTATGTAATTGAATTTAAGAGGAAGGTGCCATTTATGCAAAGTTTTTTGTGGATATAGGTCCTGGATTTTTTTTTAGTAATCTGTCTTTAAATAAGTAGAAAGCTTGCAGATAAATATCCCATCCCCCTATATAACGATATTTAGAGTTTGCCCAGAAAACAAAGTCTAGGGCAACATGCCAATTCACATATTGCAGTACGTAATTCACATACATAATAAAACATGCATGTACATCGACCATTGAACATTGTGGTTTTCAGATCAAAATGTAGTGTTCAAATCAAAAGTGAAAGGAAATAGTTGTCATGCAAGTTGATTGGTTTCCTTGGAAGCAGTTTTAACTAGCAAAGTAAAAATACTGGTATGCATATGTACCCTAAAAACACCTTGTAATCCCAAATTTAAATTTAAGGGGTACTTGTACTCCCAACTGAAAAAAGCAGTGGGCATGCTGTAGGGAGACTATTGGTGTAACCAAAGCGTCTGGGTCAAGATCTGGATCTATGTTGATATTTATTTTGATGTATATCTCTCTAAGTAGGGTTATCATTATTGTCTCATTATACCCCCTGCAAACAAAGTTTGGGGGGGGTATATAGGAATCACCCTGTCTGTCTGTCTGTCCATCCTTCTGTCCGTCTGTCTGTCCACACTTCTCTTAAGCGCAACTCCTCTTGAACTACCAGAAGGATTTTGATGAAACTTTACACAAAGGAAGGACACTATATGGAGATGTGCATGAAGGAATATAATTATTGTCCAAAACCAGGAAGGGGAGATAATTGGACTTTGACTTTTCATTGATTCCCCATGTATGGGTTACCTCATAAGTGCAACTCCTCTTAAACCATTGGAAGGAATTTAACGAAACTTTACACAAAGTAAGAACACTATATGGAGATGTGCATGAAGGAATATAATTATTGTCAGAAACCAGGAAGGGGAGATAATTCGACTTGATTCCCTATGTATGGGTTATCTCGTACACACAACTCCTTAATTCAATTGAAGGATTTTGATGAAACTTTAGACAAAGGAAGAACACTATATGTAGATGTGTAAAATGTCAAATAGGCTGAAAAAAGGGGGAATTTTATATTTGTCTGATTTGGACAGAGTGTTTTCATTGGAACCCTTGTGAAAATTCTTTTCTTGAAGACTATATCATTGTATCGATACTTGTATTGTGTCCACAATTGTACTGTGTCCACACCAACTTAATTTTTGCACTTACCATATCGATTCAGGGTTCAATNCACAACTCCTCTTAATTCACTTGAAGGATTTTGATGAAACTTTAGACAAAGGAAGAACACTATATGTAGATGTGTAAAATGTCAAATAGGCTGAAAAAGGGGGAATTTTATATTTGTCTGATTTAGACGAGTGTTTTCATTTGAACCCTTGTGAAAATTCTTTTTTTGAAGACTATATCATTGTATCGATACTTGTATTGTGTCCACAATTGTACTGTGTCCACACCAACTTAATTTTGCACTTACCATATCGATTCAGGGTTCAATAAGTGGGGGGTATATTTGGCTGCCATTCGGCGACAGCTCTTGTGTTCATTTACTCCATATCCTTTCGAAAAATATTTAATACAGGAGATTGTCTTTTATTGCAGTGTGGAGTTGTAAAACAATTCCCCGTGGTAGAGATGTATGCTTTTTATTTTTCTTAAATACATGTATGATGTACTTGTACATGAGATAATATCTAATGTACTCTTTGTTCAATTACTATTATCTAAATTTATGCAAATTCTAAAACCTAAGGATTAACTCTCTCCATCTTAGTTTTGTCCTTGGAAATATTTGATATTACTGATTATTCGGAATTCGTTTGGTTTTATGCATCTTAAACATTTTTTGAAATTATAGATTTCCTTTGTTTGGGTTCTAGTGCTGCTGATGAGGAATTAATTTCAGAAATGGCCATATAGCTCATTAAAATTATTGCAGTTGGAGTAAACATGTGTTATGGTCTCATGTTCATTTACTCCATATCCTTTCGTAAAATATTATCAAACTTTGCATCCAGATTCATCCTGGTTGACTCACAGCCTCCAAGAAAATTTTCGGTTTTATTGCCTTCCATTCAAATTTACATCCAAGATCATATCTCAAACACTAGACATTGTAGGATCATCTATCCCTGCACAAATATTGCATATCCATGAATCTCGGCACGAAGGCAAGATAAGGTTACTTTGGCCTATATTTTCAACTTGATTATCTTGCATTCAACTTTATCAAATTCAAATCTAGGTCACTGTACATGGTGGGATCACTTAAACTTGCATAGGCATGCATCTCTTTAGGGTTGGTCAGTATTTAGCCATTCCAGGCATGTTGACCTATATGTTCTACTTGACCATCGTTAAAAGATAAACAAGTTCAGATGACCGTCATTGAACATGATAGGATTCTCTAATCTTACATATGTAGGCATTTCTGAAGGTAGGTCAGCATCCAGACAAAACAATGTCACTATTACAGATATTTTGGTTGATCTAATGACATTCAAGTTTATTGGAGTGTTCAGATCTAAGTCACTGTACATAGTAAGATCATCAAACTTGGCATATAAATAGATTTCTGACGACAGGTCAGCATCCAGGCAAAATTAAGTCAATATTCTACGCTTGAATAACTTACATTCAAATTTAGGTTGGTTTCTGTTTTATGGTAGGAATATCTAATTTTACATATTAATACATCTGGACCTGTAGACCAGCATCAAGCTAGACTACTAGTAAATCAAGATTACAATTTTTTTTTTGCTTGATCAACTTTCATTCAAATTTATGTCCCATTTTACAGATTATTTGCAGACCTGTTTACTTTTACGTTTTCGCCGTATTTTGTACCATATTAGTGACAAAAATACGTGTTACGGTGATGTGCAGAAAAATTACGGTCAAAATCAAATATCAGTTTAAAAAAATCGTTACTAAAATTTGATCTAGAAAATGAACAACCGATCCGAATCAGCTGGGCACTTTTATGAAATTGTAATACTCTAATAAACGTTTGAAAGATCGTGATCAAAGTGACATGGCTGAGCGTCATGAGGGCGGAAGTAACCGGGTTATAATTACAAAAATGTCAAAAACGAAAGGTACTCAAGATGGATCAGCTCAACTGGCAGCCGAACAAAACTTACAGATCTTCAATATTCATGCACAGATATATTGCCATTCTTTAATCAGTCAGCTGGAGTGGATTTTACGTGTGCCCACGTTGAGACTGCTGACGACATGTGCAGTTGATTACAGACCGAGACATTGAATTCCACTGTCTTATTATAGAACTCGGAGAGTGATTGAGTCACAACAGTGACCATGGCCGAAGCATTTGAATGTCAGCTGATACCTATTTATGATCAAACTAGTTAAATGTCAGTTACAATGAATAAAGTATTAACAATGATGTTTCCTGCCTGGTTCTAAAATTGCAGTTGATGGTAATTTTTTTCCCTCGCTTATCAAATATTTATACAAATATGAAAAAAATCAACAGTAAAAAAATGGGTATATTTCAAAAATCATATATCTCTAAATCTGTCTGCAAAAGCTCTCAGGTGGCAGGA
>MJUU01022831.1:90970-106226 GCA_002080025.1 Modiolus philippinarum
TATGGGTACCCAAACCTCCCCTTTCTCTATTCCGTTTCCCTATAGTATAATAAACATACAAATAAAACCCAATACAGGTAGACCACTAACTCTAAGACCACAATCTTGAAAAGGAAAGAATAGAAAACACGTAATTTAGAAAGATTGGTCGAAGAGTGCTCGCCGCTAAACTGCCGGCTAGCTCAAGGAGCCTAGTCTACTGGTAAAACACTAGTACTGTCGCACTACGGAATAATAATCAAACTCAAAACTTCCCAAAGGGTCTGGTAAAGAATCATCATGGATTTCAGTAGACATCGGCAGTATCAGTGAGAGGCCAGTATAATTGTAAAATCTTCAGGTCATTGGATCCCAAAGCCAATTTAACGGAATCATGAAGAATATTGGTCAATATCCCCTATTACGTAAAGAATGTAAGTTACATCCCAGTTTTTCTGGATTTTTTTTATTATTTTTTGACATTTTTTAACAACATTTCTGTAAAAACAAGGGTGAGAAATGCCTTCAGTGATAAGCTGTTGCCCAGTCACATTATACTTAGATACCAAATGTTCATATCTTCTATAAAACTTCTTAAATGTGTTTATCAATCTATGAAATCTGTAACCTTGTTGTAATAGTTTGGATGTGATAGTAATTAAGGTTACGTTCATTAAAGTCGTCAAGAGTAGACCAGATGTGTGCAAATCGTACCAGTTGAGATATATACACCCCGTATGATGGTGCTGCAGGAACGTTGCCATCAAGAAAAGGGAAATTAGTAATAGTGATATCAAAATAATCCCTTTTATCATAAGTTTTAGTTTTAATTTTTCCAGAGTCAACGATGATAGTTAGATCGAGAAATTAGCAGTATTTAGAATCATTGTTTGCCTTATTAAGTTTCAGTTCTTGTGGGTAAATGAGGTCGATATAGTCTAAAAACTGGGGATTGTCATTAGTAAGGATATCGTCGATATACCGCTGTTATCGTTGAAAATTGAAATAAGTTGATCACTGTTTTGTATGGTTCCATACTGTAGTTTTTTCATAAAGTCCTGTTCGTAACAGAACAGGAAAAGATCTGCAATGAGAGGTGCACAGTTTGTGATTGGAATTCCAATGACCTGTTGATAGACAATGTTGCCAAAACAAACATAATTAATGTTGTCTAGCAAAAGATTCAGTGCCTTAATCATGTCATCGCATGTCCAGGAACAATGATTTTTGTAAGTAATGTTGGAAAAGAATCCTTGTTTTTTATTACAACAAATAAATTGTAGACCAGAAAATTTGAAATACCATTTAATAAGTTGTCCCAATTTCGATTTAATCAATTTATGTGGAAGGGTTGTATAAAGTGTAGAAAAATCATAACTGTCAATAAGTCTCATCAAAGATGCATAGTGGCCAATACAGATTTCACACACTTATAATTAAATTTCCAAATGAATACCAAAACAACAACCAAAAATCATAAATCCAGACTACATGGCAATATAAGGATTACATACAGACAGAGAACATAAATGATGAGGATGTAATAAATAGAACTTAATATCAGAGCCACAAAAAATAAAGCACTGGCAGTGTAAACCCCTAAAAACAGGAGTGTCATCAGATGCTCCAGAAAGGTAAGCATGACCTGGATAATTTATTAGATGATTTCATTTAAAATTTTCTTTGAAGCTACTTGCCCAACACAAACCAAACCAGTTACAATGAGAAACATGTGGCGATTAACTCCATATACCAAATAATATATGATCATACGGAAAATAATTTGTTTTCAATTTCAGAAGGAGTTTTATATATTACCTTATTCACGGAGATGATCGATAAACGTTTTTAAAATATAGTCTGTATGGCCCATTATCATCTTTATTATTATTATTATCATCATCATTATTAGTATTATTATTATACTTTTTAAAAAAAAAATAAAGCCATTTTTAGAAGAATAGAATGCTTGGCTTTTGAACGTAAGAAAATTTTACTACTAACGATGGCCCTTACAATATCAACGTTAACAAATTTTTACTGACCAAGTGAAATCATACTTTGTCACAATGGTGATTTGTGGGTCCTGGCCATTTTTTCAAACAAAAACTCCTCTTTTTTGTGAAAAAGTTGGTTCTCATCTTTGTAAAATGAAGATCAGTCAGAGTCTCAATTATTATGGCATACACAGGGGAAGATGTTTAAGGGGATACAGATCACATTATCTGCCTGTACTTTATACATGTACCTCCACAGCTCGCAGGAACCAGAAAACCAGACAGAAACAAATCAAATATTGAATATAACAGTATACATTATTACATTTATTTACAAAAAACAGTATAATAACAATCTTCCACTTAATTGTAGAATTATATACTCCCACCCATCCCTTTAATAGAAACTTTTACGTGAAAAAGCACAATTTTACATTATTTGTGTTTTTCATACATATTTTCATGATAGTCTGCACTGAACATAGCTGTATGCAGTATTTTACAGGAAACCAATGTAACAACGTAACGAGGCTTTTTACTTAGGTTCTCCTATCTAAGGAGATTTCACATATAATATTAAGCTTCTGTAAGGTCATCATTGAAGTATAAATGTATAGGCTGTAGAAATGTATCATCATTCATGCTTAGTTTATAAAACTCTTCGTCTTCATCCTCTATTCCATTTTCTTCTAACGTACTATTCATCACCAGATTACGATTGTCATATTTCCATGTATAACTTGCCGCGTGTGTATTGTATTTCAAATACCGCTCTAAAATTTCTGTCATTATTTCTTCTGAACACACCTGAAAAAGACAAAAATTAACTATTACTGGAATTTTGCATTAAAAATAATGAAGCCAGCTGATCTTCCTCAGTTAATTACTAATTAGAGAGATCATGTTTGCTGATAATGATGAAACATTTGTATCGGACATAAGATATCCATGCCAACCAATAAAATTACCTTTTTCAAAAGACTTTACCAGAATTTCGTGCCTCAATTATAATGAAACCATAAATCAGTATTTCTCATGCTAAAAACTTTTTTAGTCTCATTAAATTTTTACGCAATGTTTGCATGGTATCTCAATCTCATGATTTCACACATTAAACACATGTATGCATGACAATGACAAATATTTTGAAGTAAATGTGAAACATGAAGAGAAAAAAGATGGAACTGTCATTCATTATTGAACCTCCAAATTTATTCATTGAAAGATTCCTGTTATATCAGCATGCAGGTTGCATGTAAAACATTAATGGATAACCAGAATGATAGTTTTATGACTAACCTAAAATAATCTTAATTGTGAAGTTATTCAAAAACTTTACAGTATATTCTGCAATGTCCAATTGTAAAATAGAGAAATTGTAGTTGACAAACCCTATAGTAATGCAAATGAGGTACATGTGACATACATGGATAACATTGGTAGGGCCATTTTGGCATACTTCTTGACACAAATACACATACAAATGCTTTGTTGTCAATCAAGACAATACTCCCCCTCCCCCATGGAGCTGAACAAAAATTCTTGGTACAAAAAATGAAATAATAACAAAAGATATAAATATAAAGGATCGACTTACAGTAGGGCACAACAAATACAATGATTTAGTTGTTTACCAAGAGGTAGAGCATATCATTAGAAGGAGACTCTTTATTATACACATGCCACCGTGCACCGTCCCGGCTTATGAATAGGCCCGCAGCATCCTCTGAGCTTGGAGTATGAGTCTTCCTAACAGAGGCCCAGCACCTGGATCAGTTTTCAGGGGCTCTGGCTACAGAGCTGCTGGGTGCGTCCCCAATTGGTGGATAGGGGAATGCCCTGTCTATGCGGGGTAGTCAGGTCATAATACGGAAAGCCTGACTGTGAACCATTGTAGCCAAAAATTTTGGATAAATGCCACGCTCCATGCAGTATAAAGACCCCTTCTATATTTCTCTAAAGAGAGCAGACGCTCCATGCAGTATAAAGACCCCTTCTATATTTCTCTAAAGAGAGCAGACGCACTGGGTGTCATATGGAAGGCTAAATTTCCTGCCCCTACCCATTTCTCCCCTTTTCCAAAGCAATCAAAAGTTGTTGCCCCGGTTGTCCCTTCAACCTTTGTTTCTTTCTTCTTTGACTTACAATTTTTTGAATTGATTAACTTGTTCTCGTCTTGATATAGCTGAAATATTGCTCATTGGACATTAAACTCAAACTAATCAATCAATCAATTATTATATACACATTTTAAATAGACACATGTCTTGTTTAAAATGTGAGCTACCTTGATCACTGGTTTGTAAGGTGTTAAATATCTCAGTCACATGTAACTTTTCACATGATCTTGCAAATGAACATACAATATTACCTCAATGAAATACCTAATTAACATATTTTGTAATTTACCTCAATGACATGATCCTGTGAAGTGAGTGTGTTGATAATTTTGATTTTTCTTGTCTTTTGAGACAGAATTCCCACTAAGTATCCATCATCCTTCCACCATGGTCTACCAAAGTCATTTGCCCAATCTGAATCTGGAAATGGTGGTGGTATGTGTATAAATCTCCCATTAGGACAGTATGGTATCTCACACCCTGTCTGGGGGTCTATATGTGTACGGATCTGAAAAATAATGGGATTGGTAGTATAAATCTATATTGCTACTACAAACTTTTCATACTATCCAAAGTTCTAGTCCATGTGAAACAAAACAAAGGGATTTGAATTTAAACATACTGCTGTCAGAAACAATGGAAATATCTGAGGGTCTAGTGTCTACATGTTCATTTGTACAAATCTCAAATGGCCTGGTTGTAGGATTGATATGTACTGTTTTGTCTGAAGTTCAACATTGTATGTGAAAATCTCAGACACAAAGGGATCTAATTTATAGGTATATTGGTATACTATAAAAACAGATATTATCTGAAAATGTCATGATATTCACAAACAGGAAGACCTCTGACCAGGGGAAACAACTTTTCATATGCATTTTTTAATCTTCAGATACTGTGCACATGCAGCTCTTTGAATGTCCTGCTAGTACTCCAATGAATAAATGCATGCATTTTTTTCTGTCTAATGTTTATTCTATCAGCTTCCAGTACAAGTTAATAATGGTTTCATATGTGAGAGTACAAACTTACATCTTTTGTCTTTGAATTGAACCAGTGTGATATGTCACCACCTGCAGCTTGTATTATTGGTTTTAATAAAACATCTCCTACAAAATAAATTACAAACATATTGTTCACAGATAAAGATCTAGTTATTCAAAAATATTTCCAGTAGATAGTAGATTTTCAAATAAAGAATTTCTTATGATATTGAGTTTGAGGTGTGACTTAATGTGACAAGTAATGCAACAAATTTACAGGTCTGTTTAATGCATGCATCTAGATTATGAATTTCTTAACAGGCAAATTCAACCTTGAAAGCTTTAAGTTGATGGACAACAACACAGTGATTCTTTGCTTTTAGTTGCTATGCATTGCATGGTTTGGATTTCGTCGCATTTCCTCAATATCCTTTCAGTTTTTACTGCATTGCATATTTGATGTATTGTATACAGGTATAACTTCACACATAAAAATATTGAATAGTATGTAAGAAGATACTTTCATTTAAAACCTTCTTTCATATTGAGGAGAATTTAAGTTCATGTAATAAAAATTAAATAACTGAATTTTAATACATATTCCAACACTGCAAATTAAATATTTACCAGAAAATGATATATCATAGCACATAATCATGATAATTGTAAACTGAAACTGTTTGGGAAATAAATATTGAAAATCATTCTTTTTCAGATATTTTCTCCTAAATGAATTCATGAATCATTTTCCGCTATTCAAATGTTACATGTTTAACAATATTATCAATGAATTATTTTTAATGTCAGAAATGTGGCATATTTATCATTACTAAATATTATGTAAGTTAATGCCCATTTGTACCAGCTTACTATTATACAGTTAATAGGAATATTTAACAAAATAATAACTAGAGGATGACATGCCCCCGCGCAAGGTTGAATCAAATTGGGATTTTTTAGTAATATTTGTGTCTGTAAGACACATATGATGCCCCAGCTAAACACATGTTATTCTAGGTTGCACAGATTAACTATGTACCCTCTATTACTAAATCACCAAAAAATTTAAAATTGAGCAATGTATATTTTTGAGAAAAAAAAAGAACCGAAATCAAAATACATACCACATGCACATCTTCAATATAGGTACAAATGAACTGCAAGATTAAAGCTTCCTAGCCTCAAAACTCTAGGAGGAGTTGTTCGGACAATCTGTGTACCCTGTATTGATAATTCATCCAATAAATGACTAAGTTCAACAATGTGTATTTTTTCCAAAAATGCATCAAAATCAAAATCCTTCCCACCTGCCCAACTTCAATATAGGTACAAATGATCTGCAAAATAAAAACTTCCTACCATCAAAACTGTAGAAGGAGTTGCGTGGACAAACTATGTACCATCTAATACAAAATCAGCCCAAAAATAACTAAGTTCAACAATGTATATGTTTGACAAAAATGCACCAAAATCAAAATCCTTACCACATGCACATCTTCAATATAGGTACAAAAGATCTGTAAAATAAAAACTTTCTAGCATCAAAACTGTAGGAGGAGTTGCGCGGACAAACTATGTACATGTACCCTCTATCACAAAATCACTAAAAAATGACTAAGTTCAACAATGTATATCTTTGACAAAAATTAACCAAAATGAAAATCCTTACCACATGCACATCTTCAATATAGGTACAAATGATCTGAAAAATAAAAACTTCCTAGCATTAAAACTGTAGGAGTAGTTGCGCTGACAAACTATGTACCCTCTATGAAAAATCAACAAAAATGACTAAGTTCAACAATGTATAGCACCAAAATCAAAATCCCTATCACATGCACATCTTCAATATATGTACAAATGATCTGCAAAATAAAAACTTTCTAGCATTAAAACTAGGAGGAGTTGCGTGGACAAACCATGTACCCCCCCTCGGACGGGCGGACGGAAGACGGACAGACTAGGGTAAAACAATATTCCACCCGACTTATCGTCGCGGGGGCATAAAAAGTCTACATGTACATGATGTATGACACTGTCTAAGGGACATATTCCAGTTTATGGTCCAGATGATCATCCTCAAAATTATATAAGGACCAAAGCGAGAAAAAAAATATGCAGATGTTGATTTAAACTGACAAAAAAATAGAACTGTTATTTTTGTTACATACAACTCCTGCAAAAAAAAATGGTCGTATATTTACTAGAGGAATATAACCTTACGAATAATTTTTTGTAGGGTCAGCTGGCAATCATTCCACAATTTTGAACGAAAAAAAGACAGGATCATTGGTTTGCAAACCTTGATAATTTGACATCACAGTGCAAATTCTCCTATGATGTCATGGATTTAAACAAAATGGTTGAAATTGTTTATTTTCTTCCTCTTAAGGATGTATTATAGATGTATTCTCCTGAGGGGTCAAAATTTTCCTGCATCAAGTTTTTTCCGAACCTGCTAAGACCCTGAAAAAATCATTTTTGAAAAGAATACCATATGTCTGTGTGCATATTTTTGTACTATAGTTATTTGAAAACCCTAATTTTGACAATTTTGTTTAAATTTCATCAATTTTGGCCAATTTTAAGTGCCATTTTTGGCTAAAATATTGATTTCTAGCATCAAGTTTTCTCTCAAAGTTTCCAGATTGTTAGATCTCATGAGTCTGAAGAAATATCACTAATAAAAAACATAGGTCCGTGATGATATAAGAAAGTTTTGTAAGAAAATGTTTCTTTTTTTGGTCAAATTCAAGACTTCGTAAAATCTGTAAAAATCTAGATTTTTCAAAATTCCCATCAACTACACTATCAAAACTCGCCATTTTTTGATTAAATAGTTGGACAATTATATCTTGAAGAACTTAGGAAAGAAATCATATAAATAGGATGAGTACTTTTCTTGAAAATTTATTTTTATTAACCCTACCCCAAAAACTGCTAAATTCTAACAGAGATGAATAGTCAAATTTGGTCAAAAATTAGAAATTTCCATTTCTCGAAAACTATTGGTTGTAGGTACATAATTTTTTAACAAGATTTGGGAGGGTCAATATATAATATATATCACTAAAAAAATGTCACTCATAAGGCAATTTTTAAGAATTATTTATAAACGAGATTTGAACAAGACTGAACCTCAGGAGATTTCATACACCCTTTATTCCCATTTTACTACGAAAATGTATTTTTAAATAAGTTTTTAATGTTTGCTCAATAAAAAAAACATACCGGTACTTTCAGTGTCGGAACTAAAATTTATTTGCACTTGCTGCAAAACAGGTGAAAAATGCCCCCACCATGCATTTCCCGTTTCTCAAGCTTGTCAAATAAATTTATATATTTTACGAAAATGTACATATATTCTACATGTATGTGGTATAAATATCTTATGTTCAGGTTAACGTAAGGCCATTTAAACTGTCTCTAGTCTGCTGACTCTAGTCTGCATGTGTAGTTTTTTTGTTTTTGTTCTTTTTTTTCGACGTTACCTTTGTATTTTTCGCACAGAGGTGTTAAATTGTAGACTTTCCCAAGGAAAGATACCCATAAATCATCAACTGTATTGTGAATTGCAACTTCTTTAGGGGTGTAGTATTTTGGTCTCCCCATTTTCCGTGTAAAATTGATCTATTTTCCAAATCGTTGTCAATGTCAACACGAAACCGGAAGTTTACAGATCAAATTATTTGACAAAACGGAATATTATTCATATTAGCCCTTTTCCTGAAAATAAAATATCCTTAAAAAATTAAATCAAAATAGAAAACAGAACTATCTGAATCCGCACATAGTTCGTAGTATTTTAGATAAATAAATCGATTTTAATGTTTCGTTCTGTTAAAAAAAAATTACGGAATGGCTGGGGAAGTGCAGGTTTGTTTGGATCGGGAAGAAACGCAATTAATTTTGCCCCTCCTCGTGAGACGACTAAACTAGTTTCTCTTTCTCGTTTCTTTCTTTCATTTACATCTAAATGCGACCACTGAAACCCTGAAGATAATAAATTTATTACTACAGAGATGTGCAATAATTTTTACAGTATTGTCCACAATCATTGTACAATCCTTGTATATACAAGGATTGTAGTCGCCAACCGAAAATCATGTAATGTATGTTTAGAAGAAATTATTTATATTAAAATGAATGAAATAAATAAAATTAGTATTATTTTGCCTTTTTGTCATTTTTTTATAATTTTTGAAGGAAAATAATTTAAATTTGAGACATGGACAACAATAATTAATTAAGGCTGGGCTTGGGTTGTGTTTACACAGCAATATCAAACAAATTACTTGGAAAATAATGAATAATGAATGAATATGAATGAATAAGTCTTTATGAAAGGATTACCAATGTAGTTTTATACCAAGTAGGGATATTGAATAAATTATTAAAATGATATAATGATTATTTATGTGATAAGGGATGGAATGATGACTCCAGATAGATTAGAAGGGATAGCAGTTTTTTTCAGCAATAAAAGTTTGAAGGAGTGTGTATAAGTTTGGTTGTACAGACGTCTCTTATATACTGATAAATTTGGATAGTAGTTTTCTCTGAGATGCCTGTAGTCTCAGCAGCTAGCTTTCTTCACTATTGTGTCTTGGCACCATAAGTACAAAAAATACAACCATTTGTATGTGTATGTGTTTTATGTAATGTTACTTTACATTTTATCATTCATCCCTGTGTATCAGTAGTGCTGTAATTTGATATGTATTATTAATATAAAATTAAATCAAATAAATTAATTCTCGTTTCTTATTGCAGCTGAATTTTGTGCATGCTCTACTAGTGAGCATGTTTATTTAAATATGTAAATAACGATTGTAATCCATAAACCTTTACAACAACATTGCCTGCCTTAAACACACAATCTGTCATAATTAGACAAATCTTCAAATGAAGCCATATCATGCAAAACAATGACAAAAACCACAAACAAAAACCTCAAAATGTATATTTCTTATAAAAATAACAAAAACTTTTGCATATTTAGTCAATTTAATAAATAATACTTTTTCCAAAAATTTTGGAAAAAAAAAGCTGAAAAAGGTACAATCCTTTCGTATAAGGATTGTGGACAATCCTTGTATACAAGGATTGTAGCCGCCAAATTCATTTGATCCGTGAATTTCATGTAAAATAAGGACTTTTTCCAAAAACTGTTGTGAATAGGAAAAATGAAAGGATATGGAGTGAATGTGCATGTAACAAAAACGCACAAGATACATAGAAAACCCCAGTTTATCAAGGAAAGGCCTTTTATTCCTGTCTACATCTTGATGTCGCCTGAGGGTCTTCAACAAGAGGTGAACAATATTCAACCCATAAAGCGAGATTAAGAAGCTTAAAGGCCCAAGCATGCACTTAAGCCGTATTCTTGACAAAAAAATTATATCAAGGTCACTCCCATGCTCTCCACCCGCCATGGAGTGCCAACTTGTGCAATGCTCAGGGTTATCCAGCTGAAAGCACCAGGGTTACAAGAAGAGAATAAAAATGTTGGGCAACATCGATCGCAGCTAAAATAGGTCTTTGAAGCAACACATGTCGGTAGTGATCAATGAGGAAAAAAGTTTTTGGATGAGAACAACAATGCATGCTTTGGATATGCTGACTGTGACCTACATTTTATGCATGAACAACCTGGTTAGGTAGAATGATTAAAGTCCATTTCTGCATACCGACATGTCCTACAAAAATGTACATCAACCATATGATATTAGTATGTATGATAAATTTTGTGATGACAGCTGCAGTGAATGCTTTGGATATAGTCTGCGACCTACATTTTATGCATGAATCAATCTGTTTAAAGGAATAATAAAGTCCATTCCAATTACATGTGACATTATAATGCTGCGCAATGAGGTGAGCTTAACAGGCTGTGGCTGCTTTCTACATGTTCTATGTTTAAAATAATATATTGTCACATTTTTAATATGCATGCAGTATATTGTTATTTAACTTTCATGTACAGTGCGAGAACTGGTGTCTGCACATCCAGTGTTTCCACGCACCACCGACCGTTAGATGTTATATAGTCAATTTTGGCAAACAGAAATTGTTGTGTCAATAACTAAGTTTACAACTTTTAACTTTTAATTTTCAAAGAAAAGAAAAGAAATTACGAATTTTGCAGAAAATAGTAATTTACTTCAAAATCCTAAAAACAGCTAATCTGATTAACCCTACTGGTGTTCTGAAGCCCCCTTTCAAGCATTTTGTGTAACTTCAATACTTGTTTTGGCCTCATATCAATAAAATAATAAGTTTCGTTTATCCAAGGGTTCCCTTTGTTAAATCCTTCCTTTTAACATTCCTACGCTGGGTTTTCTAGGTCGTGCACGGACACACTCATGACACTGGGGCCATAATTTTTTTAAAATGTTCGTTTCCCCTTACCCAACCCTACCTTATAATGTTGAGTAGGTAGGTACAAATGTAGGAAGTAATTTATTTTTTTTTTTTACATAAAAGAGGCTAAAAATTACTATTCTTTATCCAAATTTGAGTAAACTATTTTTTTTTCTGAGAAATCAATAAAATTATTTGAGTAGGGCTATTTTTCCAGGGTCAGAAGGGGAAACAAACAATATTTTAATTTTTGCCAGATTTTTTATGTACATGTATGTATATTTTTTATGTGGGGATTAGCTTCATTTTATAACTGCTTCCACTTCCTCTTTATGATTACATATACTTCTAAATTGTAGTAGAAATTTAGTAGGTTCAATCCATTAGGTTGATAGTATAAAGAATTAGTACATGTATTTCTTTCATTTGAAATTTTAAATTACAAAGGTTTGTTGTTGTTGTTGGAATATCGGTATATATGTCAAGATTTCTGTTTACATGTATATTCATGGACATACATGACATATACTGCATTTGTTTATCACATTGAAAACTGTTTCTTGTGTGTTTTTAAAATTACAAAGGTTTGTTGTTGGAATATCGGTATATACATGTACATGATATATGTCAAGATTTCTATTTCTATTTATGGACATGTACTAGTACTGCATTTGTTTATCACATTAAAAACTATTTCTTGTGTGTTTTTAGGGGCATCTTGATGGACAATGAAAAAGTTTGCTCTGGGTTTTATGTTGATTGTTTGACATGCTTGCCCTCCTGGAGCACCAGTTATCACACTCATATATTTTCTAAATGTTTGGTCTTCTGTGTATTTCCCTGCACAAGGTTTTGTATTGGAGAATGATGTCTTGATTGCTACATGTATGTTATATTTCTATCTGTAATCATTGTTTTGTGTGTCTTCAGCCATAAACAAGAAACTTAAAACTGTTTTTTTTTTATTAGCAGGAAAATTCAAAGGAACAAAATGAGGAGAAATCAGAAGGAAAGAAAAAGTTGGAGAAGTGGTTAAATAAGAGTATGAAAGTAAAAATGACGGATGGAAGAACACTGATAGGTGATTCTGTACTTCTTAATTTTCATTATTTAAACACAATGAAATTGTTTGAAGGTCTGAACATAGAACCCAGACCAAAACTTTGGAAAATTAATATGGTCTGAAAAACAAAATTTTGAGGATTTATTGTGTTCAAAGATAAGATTTTATTTATAGCACTAGTACTAGTCACAACACATTAAATGGTTATCCAAATCATGCAAAGTTTAAAAAACAATTTTCTGTGTCTACTGAGTCCATACTAAAGTAAGCAAGAGTTTGCCAATATCCAAACATTGTATCTTGGAGGTACAAAAAATGTACAGCTAAATAGAAGCTCTTTGCCAGATGAGTAATACTAGCCTGGCTTTGTTTTATCATGTCAGTAGGGTTTTCGTTCAAAGATTAATTTTCTGCAAAACTTTGTTACAATAGTTCTTGGATAGTCACCTTTAAAAATTGTGTGTTAAGGTCCAGTATGATACCCATTGAAAGCCATCTTGAATGAGGTGCAGATCTGCTTGATACCACTAGTAAAGTTTCTGCTAGTGTCCAGCTTATACAGGATATTTAAGTGTTATTTTTCTGTACATACATACATGTAAGATAAAATGAATCTAAAATGTAAATACAGTAGAACTTTGATGGCCAAACTGCAATAACTCCAACGCCATGGATGTCTGAATCTTTTTCTGGACCCTTCATTCAAATTTAAACACAATTCGACCTTGTTAGCTCAAACTTGAATGTTTTAGCCATTGAAGTTCGACAGTGCCTTTTATGTTAGGGATATTTTCAGTTTTTCTAAAAATAATCAAATGTTGAATACCTAATACTTCTTGATTATTTTAAAACATAAAAATTCAAACAAGTAACTATGTTACTAGTAAATTCCAAATGTTTCAGTGGACGACAAATTTTTAAATTTGAAATATTTCAGGAGTATTTTTGTGTACAGACAAAGACAGAAATGTGATACTTGGTTCCTGTGAAGAATATTTGAGGTCACCTGGTAAGTGTTTATACATGTATACAGTCTTACATCAAAAGTAATTCTTCTGTGTCTCTGATTTTCATGAATTTTATATATTTCCCACAAAAGACTGACATGTTCTTCTGGTAATTCTGAAATTTTTCCTTAGTCAGTGATTTCTTAATTGCCACAACCTCAATACAGGTTCTAATTTATAATATTATTTAATATAGATAAACTGAATATATACATGTACATGTACGATGATAATGGTGAATTTGGACTTTCATTTTCATGTATAAATCATGACAACAATCAAACATGAAATAATAGGGATTCCCCTAGCCTTTTTTAGAAGGGTAAAAAAACCTGCCCCTTTTGTGTTTCCCCTTCTGCCCTTCTGACGACCAAAGTTTTCCCCTTCTGCCCTTTGAAAGTATATTTAAAAAATAAGCTAAAACTATGTTGTATAAACATTTTAACATTACAAATGTTTAAAAACAATGTAAATGGTCACTTTAATGAAAGTAAATCATTAATCATGTGTATGAACAATGATATCATGCTGCCAGATATACATTTTTATTTCACCACCTACTGATAAGTTGCCCTCCAATAAAATGGCCCCTTCTGCCCTTTCACCAGTGTCACTTTCTACCTGCCTCTATCAAGCTTCTGTGGGAAACACTAAAATTACAGGAGGAAACTTTTTACGAGACTCTCTTTAGCAACTAAATCTGAGAACAAATAATGAATTCTAAAGAATTTTAAATGGACTTGTACTGTTAAAAATGGTATATAGACAATGTAGCTGCCTATACTATACATTGTTGCAATAGATATCTTTAACCATGTGATTATTGTCCTTTTATTGAACAAATTTTATTTTTTGTTATAAAATCAGCACTATATATGGTCTTTAAATGGTCTCTTTCAAAGAATTTGCTGAGATGTCTCCTTTTAACATTATATCTCTGTACAAAGTTAATTTATATGATCAACATGATCAAGGGTAGATGATTTTAGTTTCAATATCAAATAAATGATCTCCCTTTTGACAATATATAACTAACTTGTTACAGGGGAGATAATCCACAAATGCTTCTCATTTATTAATCATGATTAAAAAAAAAAGAATGGGAATTCAAACTTTATGAAATTCCATATGTAAGATGGCTTGATATCATAGTCAACGGAAATTATGTCCTTAGCTAGCTGTCAGTAACTGCGAGCATTTGTCCGGACAGTACCTGTGTGTATTGTTTTCATGTTTTATGTACTTCATTGTAAGGGTACTCGTCTTGATAAGTTGGACTTTTTTCTAGTTTGATTTTTACTGTGAGTCTTTTTGTGTATTTGTTTTTAGCCATTCACCACACATAGGGGGAGGGTTTGGATCCAAGAAAACGAGTTTAACCCCACTGCAATTTTTGCGCCTGTCCCAAGTCAGGAATATGTTGGTCATTGGCTTGTCCTTGTCTTCTTANAATGGCAACGTCGTAACTGGTATATGAGACCTTAAGAGGCAGGCGTCATCATATCTTTGAATAGGTTTTGCCCTTATTCACCTTAGCAACCATTCATTCTCTTTCAAAAAATTGCACTAGCTTGTCAAATTATGGCCTGTTATCAGAAATATATGGTTGAAAAATGGAACTAATATTTTATTTTCTCAAAACTGGCCATAAGTTAGGTTCACACAGGTATTTCATGCTGCAGATCTATTTTCCCTCCCCATTTTTGTTTCATTAATAACATTTATCTCCTTCCCTGTAGGCTTT
>MJUU01022835.1:0-31922 GCA_002080025.1 Modiolus philippinarum
CAACACAAAACAAAAAACGAGACAATAAAAGGAGAAATCTTTAATAATGATTCTAAATGAGAACACTAGAGAGAAATGTACAATAGGAAAAAAAAGTAAATGGGTGCAAAAAAAAACCCACAATTACCTAGGTTAGTGCTAGTGTTATGGTATAAAATATTACTTTCAGACCAGCTCCCAGCGTCCCACTACTCTCACACAGCTACACTACGTTTGCGGTGCTCTACGTTCAGGACGCTGGAAGACAGGTCTGAAAGTATAAGTCATGGACTACGGCACACATAAAACGGGCCTATCAAAATGCAAGATATTAAACCAATCAGAAGCTGTATTTGTGATAAAACCATCCCATAAAAGTACAGAACAATCGACCAATCAGAAAACATCTTACAAAATGAGCTGACCAATTACAGCTATCGATACAAATAAATTTAACTATATAAAGACGCGATCACCCGGTTCTGTCAGTCACAAGACTGCCATTCTGCTGACCGTTGTCCTTAGAACTGAACTTAGAAAGCAATTAAAGTCTCGCATCAGTCATTTAAGCAGCGTACGTGACCGTCTACATTGCATACAGATGGACTGCATTCCCGAAAGCCCATTTGAGCGATTGAAACCTATGACAGAAAATTTTGATTTACGCTTAAATACGTTTAAAACATGGTTGTCAAATGTGGTGCAATCCTTAGATCTCCTCCATGATTATTTCTACTATATCGGAATAGATGACAAATGTCAATGCACGCAGTGTGGTGGTGTATTGGATGGTTGAAGATCAGTCGATGCGGTACACATGGAACACCATAAACATTTTCCGATTGTCCCTTCATTCAAGAATGTTTACAAAAGCATGGGTTAATAAAATAACAGAGAACTCCTGCAGAAAAAACGGGCATTACTTGCCCAAAATACACAGTGTATGCCAATGAATCAGTTAGGCTTGAATCTTACAACGGATGGCCCGTACAACTGAAACAACGACCAGCAGACCTTGCAAAAGTTGAACACTTTTATTTAAACCAAGGTGCTAAAGTACAATGTTTTTATTGTGGTGGAATTCTGCATGATTGGGAAGAAAACGACGATCCTATGGAGGAACACGCGAAATGGTTTCCCCGTTGTGGTTTGATAAACCGCCATGTTCCACTATTCAAAACCGAAGACACTTCATTAAATATCACATTTGCTTCAAATGAACGTACCAATCAAATTGCAGGGAATTCCACCAATCAGATGCCAACTTCGTGATAAAACCAGCCAATCAAATTGCAGGAAAATTGACCAATCAGTGAGGCCGTAACAAATATAACCGACCAATCACAGCCATCGATACAAATAAATTTAACTATATTAACTCGCACTCGACAGTCAGTGTGTCAGTTCCTCGACCGAACTCTCTACAGGCAATAGCTTCGAAGAAGTCAACAATGTTCGCTTGTGATAAATGTCCTAAGAAGTTTACGGAAAACGGCACACAAGAAGCCACTCAGAAGAAAAGCAAGAATACAGCTGTGCCGTGTGCGGGAAAAACTTTTGTCGAGTTGACAATAAAAACAGACATGAAGCTTCACATGATTACACATTAAATTGTGACGTCTGTGGCCAGTTTTTCAACGATCAATCCAGCCTGAAACGTCACCGTGCTATACATGAAAGACCAGGAGCAAAATCTACGAGGCTAATGATGATAATGAACAGATCTAACACATCGCAATCTGGAAATGGTGTAACCTACTACAAATAAACCAGAATACAGCAAGGAGAGTCCAACCAACCAGAATGCAACCAGAGCATCAACCAACCAGAATGATACCACATCAAACAACCAGAAGCAAACCAAACCAGAAGTCTTGCCAGAAGATCGTGAAACCCGACAGTTGTACCTAGAAAACTGGTCCAGTATTCGAACCGAACAACATTCTGGAAACCTCATACAGGATCGATTCAACTTCATTTTGTACGACAGCTCTCTGCCCAATATTCCAGATAAAATATGGCAGATCTTTGAGCAACAGACTTCAGCCTACAAGATGAACATGTCCTTTGGATTTAAATTGCGAAATAAAGAGACAGATGAACTACGATATTTCCACTCCAGCCAGAATAACAGCATATTCTTTGATGCGCCGATGCTGATTAAGGATACAAATGATGTACATGAGCTCATCGATGAAGTAGACCGACAAGATCTTTTGGAATACATAAGACAACAGAGACCGAACACGAAATGGACTATACATCTGCTAACTAATGTAACATTCTACGTCAACAAAATGAGAGCACAAAATATAGCTTAAATACAAATGGGGCGGAGGGCGGGCAATGCGGCCTATCTTATCGGATAGCCAGTCACAAGCCTGGATAAACGCAGAGTGTCCTCCAAGAACTTAGAATTTGTGATCCTATTTAATGACTTGCTATCACTTCAAAAGACACACTCTCCTTTTCACAAAGGAAAAGGGTCTTCCTATACCACAAAATTACAAACTCAAGCTAAAGTGACACTAGAACTGCAATATATAAAGAGAGACTTCAGATAAAAACTCCAATCAAAAGCGACAGCATCACCAGACAAAGTAAAAGTATAGTTTACAATACAAACGGGTTAGGGTTAGTGAAATAAAGTGATTATCGATAGACTGAACTAGAACAGATCAATAAATTCGAAAATACAAAATATATTACACAATAAAGCCATATCAAAAGTAAGATAATAAAAAAATATATTGGAAGAAATACACTTAAACAAAAACAAAGCATTGATAGTAAAAGCAAAGAGAGCACCTCGACTACTGCAAAGATTCAAAATAAAGCTTATTATTTAACTGAATAAAAAGTTAGGGTAGCGCATTTAGAGGTGCAAGCAACACAAATAAGGTCAGAGTAAAAATATGACTTAAAACAATAATATAGTGTTTGCTATACCAGCTTCGGTTATGGGAAATCGGAATCTTTTAAAATTAGAAAAAAAAGTTTTGAAGCATTACATTAAAACAGCGTTTGTTAAAGCAACTAAGGTTAGGATTATGACCTGATAGTAGACACTACAGAACAAATAGGATTTCGTTCGAGTTGGGTGGGTTACAGTAATTCGCTGTAAATTTGAATAAAAAAAACATTACTAATGATCTGACAACGGTAGGTTTTAATGTTTGGGTTAGGAGAGACCAAAGCTAAAGTCGAGGCACATATGGCAAGGCCAAAGGTCAACACTCATAGCACCTCGACTGCACCTTTACAGCACCTCGACAAATACGAGATGAGATATAGTATTACTACAATAGCACCTCGACAGTCATTTCGACAAATAATAATTGAACGGTGCTCATATACTACTGGTATGCCAATGGATTTTGCGTAGTTCTTACCGTTTCCGAGCTATAAGAGGTCAAAGAGGCCGAAATTACAACTTTTTTTTAAATATGTGAAATCTTAATTTTTTATCAGATTTTGATTGTTTTTTTTTCTTTGGATTCCTCTTGTTATAAGTTTTCGGCAATATGCTAGCAGATACCGTTTCTGAGCTATATTGGGTCAAAGGGGCCAAAATTCAATTTTTTAAAATATATGAAATCTTTTTTTTTCATTGGATTTCAATGGGATTTTTGTTGGTAGTCAGCATATTCTTGGTAGCTCTTACGTTTCCTGTTAGTAAAGGATCAAAAGGGCTGATTTTCCCCTAGTTTGTATTCAGCTGCTGAATATATCAAACTCTTTACTATGTCCACATTCATTTTAATTACAGTCGTTCAAATTTCATTGGTCGACATGCTGCGGTTTTATCATGCTGCGCCCCGCTTAGTCCTTTTTTATTTTTTGTAAATCCAAATGTTATTCTGACAACCTGTTTTTAGTGCCCCAATCTCATTATTTTATAATGTCATGTTTTCTTGCAATTTAATCAATGAGTGCCCTGTGTTGGTTAATATTTTGTGATTGCAAAAGCCAGCAGTAGAATTTAACTATTTATGGATACTCAACCCTCCTCTTCTGTGTCCCGTTTCACTATAGTTTAATAAACATACGAATAAAACCCAATAAGGTAGGCTCCTAACTCCATGACCACAATCTTGAAAGGAAAAAGAAAAGGACAAAAGTTAATTTTATGAGATGGGTCAAAAGGCGCTCGCCGCTAATCTTCCGGCCAGCTCAAAGAGCCTCGTCTGCTAGAGAAACTCTGTCGCACAACGGAGGAAAAATCAAATTAAAAACTTCCCCCAAGGATTTGGTGATGAATCACCTTATATTTGAGTGGATATCGGCAGTATCAGTGAGAGACCACTAGATCCCAAAGGTATTAACCATATTATGTTGTTCCGTGATACATTTTATGTCCTACATGTTTACCAAATGTGAATGACTGATTGCTGTTTAGGTGGATGACGTTTTTGAGAGGAAATATGTTGTTTACAAATGTAAATATCTGTAATGATCGGTGGTCTCACCAGTAATTCAGCAGGAAAAGACCAATTTCTTGGCGCAAATGCCATATTTATATGATTAGTCCATTAAAGGGTAAGCAACATATTCACAGGAGAACAACCTACTGTGCTTTCTTTTTGATAGTAAGAATATCCATTTTACAAAAAAATCAACTGTATATTCTGTTAACAGTTGTGCTGAATGTCTCTTTACTGTTACAACTGTAAGTTTATTGCAGTTTTTCTTATATTGTATTGATATTGCAAGAATCTTAACAATGCAGTTACCTATACAGGAAAGTGGAACGTATCTTTACACGTTGTCACAATTAGTTTAAGGGTTGTATGTTTACTTTTCTATGAAAAACAGCCAAATAATTAACTGTATAATTCAATGAAGTGGCATTAAAAACTAGAAATCTCAATTTTACTATATCGAAGAATATTAACGCACACTATGTACAACGTAAACCCCTTTTAAATGATAAAATATTTTCTTTTCTTATCAAAAATACTGAAAAGGCTTACTTGACCTGTAATGTCAAAGAGGGTACAGATTAGAACGTCAATAAGATAATATTAATAATAATAATTCAGGCGCACAGGTTCCTATACTGTGTAAATTAACGGATTAATGCAGAATATCTTGTCGATATCCCTATTAAGTTATGCATGTTAGATACGTCCAAGTTTTTCTTAATTTTTATCACCTTCTTGCATTGGTTAACAACATTTCCGTAAATGAAGATTAGAAATGCCTTGGTAATAAGCTGTTTGCACAGAGTAAAGTTACTATGTGAGTAATTGTTATGGATAGAGATACTATATTTGGTGGTTATGCTAGTACAACCTGGTTCAATTTGTTCTTTCATCACATATTTAAAAGGTGATAAAATGCCTTTTTCGACCTTTTGTATAAGTTGCATCTGTGTCTACACTTGTTTAAGTTTTTAAAAATAAAAATGCACAAATTCTTAGTTTTAAAATTTTAAATGGGTTTGATTACTATATTGTAATCGTTTTCCATTTTATTTATACAGAAACCAGTTGGATAACAGAATGGAGTATATTTCAACACATACTGGAGCCTTTGTTTCTTTTATTGATGTTGAATCATCGTTACTGAAACATTTGAATATCTATTATAGGTGTAAAGCCATTATCTAATCACGGAGATTGGTGTGTAGTCACTGAAACACCAACAAACAGACCATATATAGACACGATTCACTCACAACTAGGTATAGCTGTGGGTGGTAATGGACATGCTGCGAAGTCTAGTGATGAAATAGGACGTATAGCTGCTGTAATGATGATGAAAAATCAGTGGGATTCTTCTATCCCAAGGGAAGTGTTTGAAGCTAGGTTCAAAACACCATTGTGTAAGTTTTAGTGTGAACACAAAACACCATTGTGTAAGTTAGAGTGGTTAACAGATAACATTTGAAGATTTACTCTACAGTAGAAACTTTTGTTGGAAGTACATTATATTAATATATACCGGAAAACATATCGAATCGGAATAAACAAACGTTGAGCAAGACTTGTGTTATTAAACAGATAGCGGTATACAAATATATAAATAAATACCTGTATTTTTACCTGTATTCCACTTTTGACGTAACATTTCACTTTCTCAGCCATTTTTGTTTCTCTTCCACGGCCCCTTGAAGACATTAATGTCGATTATCTTGGCCAATCCCTGCCTCTGTCTGCTTGTTTTTTAATCTTTTATATTTTGACATGTGTATATAATTTTTGTTTTACCTTTTATCTCAGCTCGACACGAATTTTAACTCGTTTGTTTAAATAAATACAAATATTGAAGAAAAACAATGATGTATAACTGTCAGTACCCAAGGTTTCAAATTCCAAGCTGTAAATATCTTGTGTCAAAATGGCGGTAATAAGAAAATTACCGAACAGAGGGGCCAAGAGCCAATATCCATAAGACAAAAAGACAAATCAGGTGGAAACTATCGAAAAAAATGTCGACAGCAAAGGTCCTGATTTGGTACAGGCATTTCAAAAATTTAATTACATACGAAATAAATCAATGCAACTTCAAGAAAGAAGAAAATAGTATATAAACCAACGAATAGCCTGAAAACATTAGACTGGAAACAGGAATGAGATAACGTGTCCTGAATCCTGTCAGCTCCATTAGGACTCCAAATTTTCAAAACGTGTATTTGAAGTAAACATGCGTCAGATCCATAATAAAACTCGGGACGTTCTAGGTAAGCAATGAGTTGTTCTCTTTCTGGTGCTTCAAAATGAAGTACTGCTAAAATCAAGTAAATCTGTTACGCTATTCAATCCAGATAAGACTCCTATTTGTTATACTAGTCATTCCAGTACGTCAGAAATCTTAAAACTTATATCTGAACATAGCTTTGGCGGATTTTTTTATCAATAAAGAGTTGAATTCTGCTCAATGAATGAAAAAAAACCTATGTCTTCGTTTCAATGTTTCTTCTTGGTGTGGAACATTTAACAAATTTCCTAGTCCAAAGTGGCTTCTTTTAGACTGGAGTTTGTCTCTCCTGCAGTGTGGAGTCCGTAAAAAGATTCCCCGTGAGATAGATGTATGCTCTATATACATTTCAGTTATGGTGTACGTACTTGTTCTTGAGAGAATCTCTCATATGGATACGCTATCACACTTTCACATTTTGGCCTTTTTATTTTTTGTAATCTAAAATTGTTATTCTGACCACCTGTTCATTGTGCCCACATCTCATAATTTTATTATGACCTTTTCTTACAATTGGCTCGATGAGTGCCCTGTGGTTGTTTAAATGTTGTGGTCGTCTTCTATCGTCGTCTTTTTATCGGGCAATGGATGACAGCAATTGTAAGAACATTTTGCCAGTTAAGTTTATGTTTGTTGACGATCCCGCATCCGTGGATCATTCTTATTTAACCCTCAATAAAGGATGTGGGTTTTTACTATTCTGTGTATATTTTCTTTAGATTTCATTACATTTTGATATTTTTATTTGTGCTGCCTTTGTCCCACTGCTTCATTAATCTACTTATTGTCTTATTTCATAACCGAAAATATGTGAAAACTGACAGATAAGATTTAAATGTAGAGCTAAAATCAGATATGAACAGATGTGTGCACAAAGGTATTCTTCGGTTATAAACATTTTTTTAAAACATTAAATATGTGGACGACAACAACACATAGACAAACTCAGGGCTGTCATCAAGCCGATTGTAAGAAACTTGGCATAATAAAGTGAGATGCGGGCACTTTACGCAGGAAATTACAAAAATAGTAAATGCCAAATTTTGAAAGTATGATAGTTTAGCCATATGAGAAATTCTCACATGAACAAGTACACCTTAAAATATAAAGAGAGCACACATTCCTCGCACGAGAATCTCTTTATGTATTCCACAATGCAGGAGGGACAAACTCCATGTATCTATCTTTTGGTCATGCATGCCGCATCAACAAACATAAAATTAAATGGCATAGTGTTCCTACAATCGCTGTCATCCGTTTTCTACATAAAGACTTACAAAAGACATATCAAAACATACTAAGAATCATATCCATGATTATGACTTTCACTATTTCTTATTTTTCTTTATGTTTTGTTCTTCATGTGTGTTTTTCCTCATAAATATGATATGAAAAAAGGAAATGGGGTAAATGTCAAAGAGACTACATCCCATCTCCATGTTAACATGACCCAAAAAACGACCGTCTTCAACACAGTTAGGAAATTCACACCATATAGCGAGCCCTAAATAGTCCCAAAAAGTAAAAAGTGAATAAATGAATGGAAACACCACATTCAATAACCTGAATATCAAGAAACTAAAATTTTATAGAATGACAAGGACAAGCCAATGACCAACATATTCCTGACTTGGAACAGGCGCAAAAAATGCGGTGGGGAAAACTTGTGTGGTGAATGGCTAAAAATAAATACACAAAAAGATTCACAGTAAAAATCAAACCAGAAAAAAGTCCAACTTATTATGACGAGTACCTTTACAATGAAGTAAATATGAATACAAACAAATCATATAAGAGAAACATAAATGATAAACTATGTTTAATACAGCTCATTCAAATTTATTGCAGTTGGAGTTAACATGTATATGTGTTATGGTCTCATGTTTATTTACTCCATATCCTTTCATAACATATGTAGTCATATGTATAAAATGTAGAAAAATCAACAATTCTCTATATATATATATAAATTTTTAATTTGTTAAAACTAAGGAGCATCTCCTGCATGTAAAGCTCTATCCTAAGCTGATTTTGGCGAGTTTCCATTTATATCATATTGGTTATTTGGTCTTTATTAGTTTTGAAACATCTTTAAGTTTATGGTCTTCCAAATATTTAGATTTTATCTGCACTGAAGAAACATTAGTTGCCAAAATGGCCACATGTAGAAGCAAAATTTACAGAAAGTTGTGGATTTATTCTATACTTTTTCAATGTTTATGACACGAAAAGAGTTCATATGAGCGTGTTCACGTTATTTCTCAAATGTATTATAGACTTGAATATCGTTTTACTATTCTTCATGTACTATATTTTGGAAACTATCCACATTATCTGCACCTTAGTTTAATATTTCGTCAAAGATAACATTTAACTATATTAAGAAAGACTTTTTGGAATATTTCTATATAAATAAATTGTTTATTTGCAAAACATGTTAGAAAAAGTCATTCAAACAGCGGCAGTAGAATACCGAAGGAACAAAGGAGTGGAATTTACAAAAGACATGGCCAAAATGAGGACACAGAAAACAATGACGTTAACCACAGAAAACAATGATGTTAGACAGATACAAAGCACAGAAATAAAAAATACAACATTCAAAAACAAGGCATTCAGTGTCAACTCAAGTGAAACTGAGAGTGACATCAGGTGCTCCGGAAGGGCAAGCGTGTCCTGCTCTGTTAATGATGAATATAATGAATAAAAATAAAAAAATAAATATAATCCATGATAATTTTAATTCAATTGTACCTATCTTCAAATATTATTAAAGATAGGTTTAATTCAATTGTACCCATCTTCAAATGAATTAAGATATCTTTAATTCAATTAATGATAGCTTTAATTCCCATTCCTGGTTTAAAGATTGGTTCAAATGAATTGAAGCTATATCTTTAAAAGAATTAAATTATCTTCAATTATTTGAAGATAAGTATAATTATTTGAGTATATGTTAATTTGGCCTTCAATTAACTTACATACAAAATAATTATACTTATCTTCAAATAAATTAAACACATCTTTAATTCAATTAGAGATATCTTCCATTCAACAAAAGATAGGTTTAATTCAATTATAGCTATCTTCAAATGAATTAAAGATATCTTCAATTCAATTGAAGATAGATTTAATTCCTGTTATTTGGACCTATCTTTAATTGAATTGAATATATCTCTAATTGAATAAAAGATAATTAAAGATATCCTTAATTCACTTCAAGATAGGAAAAAGAAAGGAAATGGGGTAAATGTCAAGGAGACAACATCCCATATCCAGGTTAAAACGACAAAAAAAAAAACATCTAGGGGTCACCATATGGTCTTCAACACAGTGAGGAACCTCACACCATATAAGCCCTAAATGGCCCCGAAAAGGTAAAAAAGTGAATAAATCAATGGAAACAAACCACATCCAATAATCCAAATATCAAGAAACTAAAATTTTATAAGAAGGCAAGGACAAGCCAATGACCAACATATTTCTGACTTCGGACATGCGCAAAAATTGCGGTGGGGTTAAACTCGTTTTCTTGGATCCAAACCCTCCCCCTATGTGTGGTGAATGGCTAAAAATAAATACACAAAAAGACTCACAGTAAAAATCAAACTAGAAAAAAGTCCAACTTATCAAGACGAGTACCCTTACAATGAAGTACATAAAACATGAAGACAATACACACAGGTACTGTCCGGACAAATGCTCGCAGTTACTGACAGCTAGCTAAGGACATAATTTCCGTTGACTATGATATCAAGCCTTCTTGCATATGAAATTTCAATTGAAATACTTCTAAATAGATTTGGTATAACATCATCAATTATGAAAGAAGAACATGATATTGTGCAATGCCAAATACTGCCAATATGAAAAATTGTTTAAATTTAGTTATGGTGTAAAGCATTTAGGAGATGATCAATATTTTTGCCAACAAAAACCAGAAGTAAAGATTTAACAACAATGCTGTATCTATATCCTTTATGAATAAGTTTGTTCAACGGATTTATAAGTTTGGAAGGACAATTTTTGAATTTATGCGCTTTGTAAATGATATTTACATAGAAGTTTGGATGTGAAATGCCCTGATGTATAAGAGCCCTGCATGTAGAACCAAATTTTCTTCATAAGTCAATGTATCTATAATAAAATTTAGGGAATGTTTTTATCAATTTATGATATCTAATTCAGTGAGACAAAGATTTCGGTCGTTGAAGTCAGAAACATTACTACATACTCGTGCATATCGAACAAGTTGTGAAATATAGACCCCGTAAGAAGGGGCTAACGGGACATCGCCGTCGAGATGGAGGAAATTGACTATAGGGAATGAGAAATCAACCCTTTTATCATAAACCTTAGTGTTTAACTTTCCTTGATTTATTGATATATCAAGATCAAGAAAAGGAGTATAATCATTGCTGCTATTGGATTTATTTAAAGTAAGTTCTGCAGGATAAATTTCATCTGTAAATTTAGAAAATTCAGGATTATTTCAAGCCAAAATATCGTCCAAATATCTATAGGTTCAATTGAATTAAACCTATTTTTAATTCATTTGAAGATAGGTGCAATTCAATTAAACCTATCTTCAGTTATTTAGAAATATGTATGATTATTTGAATATATATTAATTTGGCGTTCCATAGGTACTGCAATGTTTGAGTAGATTCTAATATGTACCCTGTGATAATTTATGAATCCCAAAAAATGATTCTAGTTGTTTCTTTGTATTTGGTATAGGCCAATTTTTAACTGCTTACACACTTACAGGATTTACAGAAATGCCATTAACATTAACGATTTTCCCAAGAAACTTCACTTTTTTTATAAAAAAGTTGACCCTTGGAAGACTGTAGGTCTTCAAACGATGAAAGACAGCAGACATATTGCATAAATGTTCCTCAAAATTTTTGCCCAGTATAAGAATAGGAATATTTTATTCACCAATCACGGGCCCATTACAATCAAAGAACAAAAAGAAGAGAAAACATGTTATATAAGTCATGAGCCAAACATTCATTGAATATGCATAATATATACTTACATATAATACCAATACTGACATAACTAAATAGTAACCCCGATAGAGCTAAACCTTCTCACGTTAAGACAATTGTTAATAAATGCACCAAACTTTTTCAAAAAAGATAAATTTTCATTTGTGAATAGCCAAATAAATACAAGATAAATTCATGTTCCAAAAATTTGGACAATTATCTTTATTTTTTTTTTCGAAAGATGTACAAGTTTTTCATAGGTTGAATAGAGTCTTTTAATCTTTATAGAAGTGTGTCAAAAGTGGACAGAAGCTAGAAAATGGTCAGAAAATAACCTCTAGCTATGAAAATTAGAATTGTTTTTTGTTTTTCCCTATTTTTTCCATATTTGGTTAACCCACAAATTAAAGTTTGTTAAATGGTGAATAAAGTTATTAATTCTTATTGAAATATCCTAAAAACTAGTCAGAAGCTAGAAAATCTTCAGAATTACCTCCAGATGAAATTTTGTTTTGCTTTTCCGTATTTTTTGAGTATTTGGACTTATTTTTATTTTGCAAAAAATTGAATGTGAACCCAGAGATTAAAGTTTTTTTTCAGAAGTTGAATAAAGTTATCAGATCTTATTGGAAATAATTGAAAAGTGGTCAGAAGTTAGATGATGGTCAGAAAATTATCTCCAGCTGAAAAAAAAATGGAAAAATTTTATTTGTTTTTTTTTTTGTATTTTTTGCGTATTTGGCTTAATTTTTTTGCTAAAAAATCAATATTAATCCACAGGTAAAAGTTCTTTAGTAAGTGAATTAAGTGTTTGTGTCTTAACAGAATTTCATTATAATTTAACATTGTTGCATGCAGTGTGCAAATATGTAACAAGCTGTTGGAATTTTCATTTTAGTTCCAACTTTGGTAAAATTTCCTAAAAATATCGAAGACCAATATTTTTGAAATTTCTGCATATAATTAAGAAAATAAGGCAATTCTTTGATGCCAAGCACAATTTTGAGTGCGTAAGAAATAAAAGACAGGGTTCCAACATTGGTAAATTTCCTGAAACTATCAAAGACATGCAATTTTTGGAAATTTTTCCTAGCAACCATGGTTTTTGAGTGAATATTGAAATAAACAAACATTTTATGAATAAAATTACAAAATTTTTGATTCTGATTTTTGGTTAATTTCCTGGAACTCTCTTAAACCTATTAATTTTTGGAATTCTACCTAGCAACCATCCTTTTTTAAAAATATATTGATGAAAACAGTAATTTTCAATAATGGAATTGCAAAAATATTTGATTCCAACATTGGTAAATTTCCTTAAACTGTCCAAGACATGCAATTTTTCGAAATTTTTCTGAGCAACCATGGTTTTTGAGTGAATTTGAAATAAACAAACATTTCAATCAATAAAATTGCAAATATTTGATTCTGATTTTTTGGTAAATATCCTTGAACTCTCTTTTACCAATTAATTTTTGGAATTCTACCTAGCAAACATTTTTTTTAAATATATTGATGAAAACAGTAATTTTCAAAAATGGAATTGCAAATATATTTGATTCCAATTTTGGTAATTTCTTGAAACTCTTCTGCTAGTTTTTGGAATTCTGCCTAGCAACCATACCATTTTAAATACATTTTGGTGAATACATTCATTTTTAATACCTGAATTGCAAAAATATTTGATTCAAAGTTTGGTAAATTTCCTGAAAGTCTTAAAGACCTGATATTTTTTGAAATATAAACGTTTGTATTGTCCTGATTATAATGATACCTTACTGATCAGGCGGGACACATGGTATCGAGGAACCCTTACGAATTTTTATTACATCAATCTCTTTATATTCTTAGAGGATGCGCACTGATTCTTAATTTGCACAGAGACTGTCTAATTCCAAAGTCATCAATTTAAGTATATTTTTCTTTCAAAACAGTTTTTAATAGAAAAATATGTATCTAACTTACTATTGCATTTATTTGTATACAAAATATCAAACTTATTATTATACCAAAATTTCAAAAATCTCTTACACGTTTTTTCTTAGAATAATTACACAAAGACCCAATTTTAGCATCGAAAGAAATAATTCCAAGTTTATTAAAAATATATGTGATACTTGAATACCAGGACATCAATTGCATGTAAATTCTTGTTGCAAATGTATGCATCATTTAATAGCCAATCTTGCAACTTGTGCAACCTGTAAAAAATTTTAACATTGATTTAACAATTAAGAAAAAAATTGGATACCGCCCAAGTTCTGACATTACTGCAATATTACTAGCTTTTCTATTTACACCAAGAATATATTTCAAAAATCTAATATGTGATTTTTATATATAAGTATATTATCAATATATATGCTAAGCAGTCTTACCAGGTTAATCCTTTTAAGATAAACTGTACTACTCTATTGAAACTGACAGCACTGTTACAAAAGCCAAATGGGAGGCAATTATGTGTCTGTCTCTTGGGTGAACAGGGATCTGCCAGTATCCCGATGTCATGTCAACACAGCTCATATATACACCAGCTCATATATACAACCCCCCTCAAAGTGTCAATGCAAGACTTGTTTGTTGGTACTGGAAAGGCATATTTGACTGTTACCTTGTTCAAAGCACGGTAATTTATATCGTACTGCCTTCCTTTTTTGAACCAATACTGAAGCAGAAGCCCAGTCTGAACACGAAGGTTGAATAAATCCTTTTCTTTAGCATTTGCTGTAAAAATCTTCCTCCTCTTGTCCATATTTTAAAGGAGTTCTTCGTAGTCTTTGTCTTATAGGTTGAGCATCTGTAGTGTTTATTTCATGTCTGATTGATCCATTGTAAAGCCCCAAGTCCACATCATTCTTAGCAAAAATAGATGAATATTTAATGAGTAATTATACTACCTAAATACATTGGTTGGTTACTCATATTAATGATTGGTCTGCTGAATAAATCCTGCAGATGGGTTGGCATTTCTTCCTCGAGATCCTTTAATTTTTTGCTTTCTTGAAGATGTACAATCTTCACTGTATTTATGTTTCCAAGATGTTAACTGTAATCACCAACTGAAGATGTACATGTATCATGGTCTAATGTGTTGACAGAACATCTGTCAGTACCATTTATACATGCATACATGCATACACCAGTTTGACAGAAAATCGGTCAGTACTTTCAGCACTTTGATTTTTTTTTCTATTTTCATTTATCTTATCAATTTCCATATCAATGGCATACACGATAGTTATGACCCTTTTTGATTGTGATATAATGGTTTATCGTGTAACGTAATATTAGACATTTCACGAAAATAGATACTGACTACCTACAATGACAAAATACGGAAGATCTCAAAAGTTAAAAATATAGATTAACAAACTGAATAAAATTATCTGCGCATTAATGTCTTCAACATTTTTAGGTTTTACTCAAAAACTCTTAATAAATGTAATAAGATTGACTTTTTGTTGCTGGAAAATGGTGTTCTAATTCCGCAAATCTCAACAATATGAGTTTCAAATCCCAAATTCCCCCAAAAATATGAATCCAAAATGAGATAATGTTTATCCCATATCCCGTTAAGGATTAATGGCCGATCCCTGCGTCTCAAACAAGGTTCTGTTTCTCACTTACATTTGTTGAGTCTTTTATGTTGGTAGGTTTCTAAGATTTTCGTTTTATTATTTTTTATGCCCCCATGAATCGAAGATTCGGGCTATATAGTTTTGGTCTGTCTGTCTGTTTGTCCACAAAAACCTTAACATTGGGTATATCTTTTGAATGGTAAAAGATATGGCTTTCATATTTTGCATGTGCATTCATTGTGGCAAGACCTTTTAATGGGTACCAGAACCTTGGCATGTGAACAACTGAATAAAATTTTAACATTAGATATATCTTTTGAATGGTAAGTGATAGGGCTTTCATATTTTGTATGTGTATTCGTTGTGGAAAGACCTTTCAGTTGGTTTCAGAATATTTGACCTCGTGACCTTGACCTTGGCATGTGACTGTCCGGTAAAATTTCACAAAAAAATGATCATATCTTATTTTATTTTTATTTATAGAAGCATTAAACTCAATTATGATAAAATGCTTCTTGATATCTATAAAATTTGTTTTGTAAAAAGATCTTTTAAGTTATTCAGCACATTCTCTTCTTTTTACAGGTATTAATATATATGTTGCAGGGAATCTGTGTAATTAGGAATTACGTGTAATCCCTGACAAAGTCAGGGTTTTCATATACATCGGCAAACGAATACCGAAGCATGTAATCCCTGGCCGATTCAGGGAATACAGGAAATCCCTAAAAATCCTAGATATAACATGTGATCCCTGATTTTTTTTCAACATTTTTACACGTTTTCCCTGACAGTTAATCATCGTTGTTGTTATGCATTAAGTTAAATTGGGGGTCGACTTCTGATGGAAAGTGGCATATTCAACACAATTAAAGAATATTTGAATGATTTGTTAATATTTTCAACCCAAATACAAGAAAATATATACAAGAAAAAGCAAAAATCATGTCAAAATTAAGAACAGTAACACATATAAACAGTAATGTTAAATATTATATATTTCTCTCCTATCGATAAAATTCCATACCTGAAAAACACCTTTTTTGCAGGGGACCACTTAAAGGCTATTTAGGCTAAGTTTGATTTTATTAGCCGAGTAGTTTAAGAGATGACTTTTGAATGTTTTTCCCATAGGGTTCCATGGTGGCTATCCTAGACATAGCACAGACCAGAAAAAACACCTTTTCTGCAGGGACCACCAAAGGAATATTGTGGCCAAGTTGTGTTCAAACTTGTCCATTACTGATTAGCCTCAGAGGCAAAGCTCACACGGGCAGGCTACAGAATGAATCTTTCATATTATCCCCCCGCTTAGCGAAAACGGGGGGATTATGTAATGCAGTCCGTCCGTATGTACGTATGTGTGTAGTGCTCCCCGATAGCTTTGGAACTATAAGAGGTAGAAATTTGAAACTTGGCACCATACTAGAGTATGATCTGCACTAGCGCGCTAGGGGTTCGGAGTTTCTGTCAAACGCTCTAGGGGCAAATTATGGGCGAAAACGAATTTTTTGCGATATCCAATAATCGGAGAAATCTTCGGCTAGAAAGTTGACACCCTTGAATCGACTCACATATTATGTGGCAACTTCACAGAGGGCGTCGGAATTTTCGTATGACCCCTCAGGGCATGACCTCTAGGGGGTCCAAGAAACAAAAAAAAACGGTTCAGCTAGAACTCCTCTTACACCTTAAGTTACAAAAACCTGGTTTTAAGGGAATAAGTAACGCTATAAAAGTTGTCTGTGCCGAAGGTTTCGGAATTTTGAAATTTGCCCTCAGGGCGGAATAATTAGCGAAATTGTATTTCGAGTTATACAGTAATATGCGAAATCTTTTGAAGTATTTATGTTTGGAAGCTGAAACTTTCTACATGAGTTTCATTATGTTTATCTAATTTGCTTATGATAGCGGACATTTGGTATGACCCCTGGGGGTATGCCCTTAAGGGACCAAAAAACTTAAAACAATAAGTACTCAGCATATGATTGGAACTTTATGTATAATTTTCATTTTGTGGTTTACATTTTCATGGGGAATGACTTGAATTGCTTTTGGAATCCAAGATAAGAATTTATAATTTTGGCTTCGGTGCCAAATTTGTTAAATTTCCTAAAAATGTCAAAGACCAATAATTTTTGAAATTCTAACATGAAATCATATAATTAAGCAACTCTTTAATGTCATCAGCTAGTATGAACACTTAAATTTCAAAATATGATTCTTATATTGGTAAATTTCCTGAAACTCTCAAAGACCCATTACTTTTTGGAATTTTACCTTGCACAACCATATCTTTTTTGGTGCCTTATTTAATCAGTGATCATTTTCAATAGTCAGATTGCAAAAAAACTTTGATTCTAATTTTGGTTAATTTCCTGAAAGTCTTAAAGACCTGTTATTTATTGGAATTCTACCTAGCAACCATATCTTTTTCCATTCCTAACAGTTATGATGATAATTTTCAATAGTCAGATTGGAAAAAAACTTTGATTCTTATTTTGGTAAATTTCCTGAAAGTCTAAAAGACCTGTTATTTTTTTATTTTTTTTTTTTGGAATTCGACCTAGCAACCATATATTTTTCCATTCCTAACAGTAATGATGATCATTTTCAAAAGTTAAATTGCAATAAACTTTGATTCTAAGTTTGTTAAATTTCCTGAAACTCTCAAAGACCTGTTATTTTTTGGAATTCTACCTAGCAACCATATCTTTTTCAATTCCTAACAGTAATGATGATAATTTTCAATAGTCAGATTGCAAAAAACTTTGATTTTTATTTTGGGAAATTTCCTGAAAGTCTTAAAGACCTGTTATTTTTTGGAACTCTACCTAGAAACCATATCTTGTTCCATTCCTAACAGTAATGATGATCATTTTCAGAAGTCAAGTTGCAAAACACTTTGATTCTAATTTTGGTAAATTTCCTGAAACTCTCGAAGACCTGTAATTTTTTGGAATTCTACGTAGCAACCATACCTTTTTCAATTCCTTACATTAAGAATCATTGTTTTCAATAGAAAGACTGAAAAGATCTTTGATTCTTATTTTGGTAAATTTCCTGAAAGTCTTAAAGACTTGTTATTTTTGGGAATTCTACCTAGCAACCACATCTTTTTCAATTCCTAACAGTAATGATGATCATTTTCAATAGTGAGATTGCAAAAAACTTTAATTTTCAATTAAATTTTTATTGATGATTCCTATATATACATTTTCAAAACCAAACTTTAGTGTTGGTCAAAAAAGGTGAGCGGGGGGATTGCAATCTATGATTGACCTTAACTCTGAAAATTGTTTTTATCTTATTTTATGAAATTAAAGGCATTACTTAAGAGACTTGCACAAATTCATTCAATAAACTTCATATTTTGTTTTCAATAAAAATCAGATGAGAATGAAAAGTTTCTGAAATATTCTTTCCTTCGTAAGACATATCTCTGGTTTTCTTAACATTTTGTACTTGTAACAAAGTATGCTTGATATGATATGGTCAAATATTGTTTTTGACAGATATAATTTTATATTGTCCTTTTGGATTTCAAAGAGTTCTTCTGTGAAAGTTATTTCTTCTCGATCCACAATGATATAATAAACTTTTATCAACTATAATCCTAAGAATAAGTGGTTTTTGAATTTTTTTAGGAGATCTCAAACTAGACTCACTGACAAAATTGAGTGGAATTCATCGAAAAAAAAAAACAGGATATTGTTTAATATTTATATTTAAAAAGTAGTAAGACAAATGACAACTGTACTATTTTATTTTATGTTAATTTCAGAATTAATAAATTATTTAAAGATATTATAAGATGAACAGTACTTATTATTACAGAACTATAAATTTTGTGGATATTATATGCATAAACGCTTAATTCTTTGATAACCACCCAGAATGTTATTTTATTTTGGGTATTGGGGGTCAGGGAAAACGTGTAAATATTCCAAGAAAAATCAGGGATTACATGTAATCACTCAGTCTGGTAAAATTTAGGGATTACACGTTATCCCCAAGCATTTTAGTGATTACTTTTTAGGGATAATACCTAATCCCTGATTACACAGATCCCCTGTAACATAAATATTATATATTTATTATATTTATCAGTGATGAGGTATGTTACTAAAAATATCTATGACTAAATTCTTCTTCCACTTTTGCGGATTCATGAAAATATTCCTGATGTAATCAAAGTACTGATAACACTGATAGACAGAACTATAAATGTTCAGAAAAAAGGGGGGTGTTAAAATTTGTTTTCTCAATAATGCTTGAATAATGATTGGAGAGGGTCATTTGGGTGACTTCTGTGTTTTCTTCCAGTTGCAATCATCATTTGATGTGAATTAACTTTTCAGTTGATACAAGAATTTATTTCTACAAATTATTTGTCAGAAAGATATTAATTGTTGTTCAAAGTTGCTACATGTTTCTTCTTAACTTCTACTCGAGGGCATAAGTGTTTCACAAAACACTTCTTGTTTTCTGCTTTATTTCATTTAATTTTGCAGTTGCTTGGAGCGCAGGGAGTAAATGGAGACAAGGAGACCCAATAACAAAGCAAAATAAAATAATGCTAAAGCTATCCTGACTATTTTTTCTGGCTTTAATGCTGTTACTTCTGTTTAATTCTTCGTTCGAATTACATCTAAAAAGTTCGAGATAAATCCCCTTAACTCCGTTTACAGAAAATTGCAAATTTGTCAATGCAAGATTAAAGTTGGGTTTTCGAGAAAGAATGTACAATATAATAACCAAACTATGATTTGGGATCTGTTCTGAATGTAGACGTGAAACTGAAACTGGAGACAACTCCTGACATATTAATTTTCTTTTGCGACATGTATTCCTGAAAATTTACCTCTGTAGAGTACATTTGTATTTTTGCTTTAGAACTTGATTAAAAAAAAATTATTCAGTAAATGTTTGTCACAGCATATGTTACCAAAGCTATCCTCCTGGCACCTGAATCGGTTTTCAAGGGCCCCGTCTGCAGAGCTAGCAGGGGCGTCCTCAGGTGGTTGTTAGATGAATACCATATCCATTCGGGGTACCTAGATAAGTCACAGTACAGAAAGCCCAACCGCGAACCATTGTAGATGAACAATGTAGAGAAATGCCACGCTGAATGCAATATGAAGAACCCTTCTATAATTTTCTAAAGAGAACATATTCACTGGGATCGTATGAAAGGCTAAATGTCCTGTCCCTACCAATTTCTCCCTCTTTCTAGTGGCAATCAAAACTCGCTGTCCTAGTTGCCCCTCCCAACAGACTTTTATTATTATGTATTTTTTTATTGATTTACTTGTTCTCGTCCTGATATAACTAAAATATTTGACGTAAAACTCTAACATATCAATCAATGAACCAAATCTATCCTGAAATGTTAATTAAAATTTACCATATATTCCTAAACATTAACACAAGAAACAGTTACAAAATGTGCAAACGATTGACTGTCGCATTACAGATTTCAACAACTATTGTATACATAAGGGGGGAGAAAGGTGGGCCATTTTCTCCTTTCTCCTTAATTCCCTTTTGTGCTTTCTCTCACCACTGAGTAATTTATCCCTCTTCTTTCTTTCTTTATTTCTGCCGGTCTCCCTTTCGTGACTCTTTTCTCACTTCAGCCTTCTTGTCCGTTTCTGCTTTCTCCTTTTCCCGCCCATTTCTCTAGGCTTTCCTTTACCCTCCCTGCCACCTCAAATACGAGCAAAATAAGTGTGAAAAAAAAAGAGATTGAACATTGGAAATTCCAGAAGGACAATATAATTGTTTTCTGAGGAGTTGCGTCTTAAAGAATTATTGACGGACGGACGGAGAAGCAGAACATTTCAGGTCCCATTGTCGCCGTTTGGCAGAACAAAAATATTGTATAACATAATATTTAAATCAGAGCTTTTATGTCTACAAAAATCCGTGAAACGCTCTCAATTCAATCTCAACAGAGTTTGATTATCTAGAAAAAATAGCAAAACGTGAATTAAGCTAAAACTTTCTTGTAATTTTTTTAAACATTGTGATTACTACAAAAAGATGAAAAGATGACATCAATAAAAAATTCGGTTTTCACTGTTTACTCAACATTACCCCCCCCCCCCCCCTAGAAATGCAGAGAGGAAACCATTGCAGGGAATAACGACAGATACAGTTAATGAACAGTAAAAGTGCAATAAAAATTAACTTACTTTGCCTTTAGCATTTACAATGACAAGTTCTAATCATGCGACAGACATTCTTTAGTATCAGGACATTGTAAATTTGTTTATCTGCTTGTGTACCGATTTATCATGTTTCAATAATTTACAGGAATAATGGGAGGAACGCTTGTAATTTTATTCGTTATCACTGCAATAATTGAGTCAACATTATAGATAACCGTCATATCTATTTTTAAGAAGAAGATCAGTTCGATTTGACCATCCTTTTTATTGGCGAAATAGACAAATTGTGCAACATGTTTACAGTATAGGAACATGTACGCCTTAATTATCTTATGTAGCCTTTTGACGTTTTCTTGAATATTTAACAGCTCAAGTAAGCCTTTTCAGCATTTTGGATAAGAACCGAAAATACTTTATCATTTAAAAGGGGTTCAAGTTGTACATAGTGTGTGTTAATATTCTTAGACATTGTCAAATTGAGATTTCTAATTTTAAATGCAACTTCATTATAGGATTAAACACCGTTTTAAAGGAATTTATTGGAGTATAAACTGGACCAATTCACTCACAAACAAATAAAAGTCCGAAGGACTTTTATGATATGTTTGTGACTGACTTGGTCCCGTTTATACTCCTATAATTACATTTCATGAATATTCATTTGAATTCCATCAGTTTAATAGGTAAACATCGATCACGTGGCATATCTATGTGAAGTTGCAATTCCCATGAAACACATTTGACCACGTGTTCATGTGGCGGATGAATTTGTTAAAATAGAATCCCAATGTATATGATGTACTTTCCTGTAAATAAAGTTGATTTTTATATTTCGGGTTTAAAATGTAATTATAAGAATTGAATGCATTAATTTGAAGTTTCATAGGGACTATGAAAGGGTTGACCGGGCACACATTTTTAACATGAAGCGCTACCGCGCTTCATTAAAAATGTGCTTCGGTCAACCCTTTCATATCCCAATGAATCTTCAAAATAATGCATTCACTTCTTAAATAAATTCCTTTCAAACGGTGTTTAATCCTTATAATTCTTTTAATTTGACGAAGTAATTTAAGTAATTAAATTCTTACTTTTATAATGCAAATCACACGTTTTTGTTCTATTTGATTCACTCGGCGTATGAATTACAAGGTGAACTTGAATTTCTCTAATGATATGTCAAGTTTAAACCGGTTTTGACCCGTTAGATAAATTTCCTTTATTCAACATATGTTGAATAAAGCCCCGTGCTATTTCCCGCCGAATCTATTCGGAATACAATTCTCGGTGTTTATCATTGACTATTAGAGAAAAAGATTATACCACTTTATCCCGTTTATTACCATATTTTATCCACTCTCGATAGTTAAATTTAAAAATTTTAAAATGCTCGGCAAGCCTCGCAATTAAAATTTTAAAATTTAACTATCTCTAGTGGATAATATATGGTAATGAACGGGATCTTGTGGTGTAATCTATATGTAATTCGGTCAACGTCGTCTATCGAAAAATAAACGATTTCAGAAAATGCTACCGGAAGTAAATTCAACCAATCATATCAGCGTATTTCCTATTATGCAAATCATATAAGAATTATTGGATTATAAAGTTAATTATTTGGCTGTTTTTCATAGAAAACTAAAAATATAACTCTTAAACTTCTCGTGACAATCTGTAAAGATACGTATCACTTTTGTGCAAGATTTTGTTTATATAGCTGGCTGCATTGTTAAGATTCTTACAATATCGATACAATTCAGATAGTGTTACTATGAAAAGAAATCACAGTAGGTTACCCTTTAATAGATTAACCATATATTTCTGCTGAATTACTAGTGAGATCACCGATTCTTACAGATATTAACATTTGTAAATATCATATTTCCACTCAAAAACGTCATTCATCCCGCTATACATCAATCAGTCATTCACACTGGTCAACATGTAGGCCAAAAAAAAAAATATGTCACAGAACAGGGCTTATGAGAATATGGTCAATACTTACCGGACAACAAGTTCTTGAGGACAGGACCCTGTATTGGGTCCTTATGGTCCCTCCCCTTTTTATAATATTTACTCCATTTTTCAATATTGTCCATTTATTTTTGCTATTTTGTACTAATATTACATATATCTATCGTCAATTTCCTATTTTACTATCAATGTGCATTTCGACATATGTCGAAATGCACATGGAAATTGACGATAGATATATGTTATGTTAGTACAAAATAGCAAAAATAAATGGCCAATATTGAAAAATGGAGTAAATATTATAAAAAGGGGGGACCATACGGCCAAATACAGGGTCCTGTCCTCAAGCACCTGTGTACCGGACGTGTATGTTTATCCTGTATTCTTCCTACAAAAACTTTAAACGGCATACAGAAAAACATAAATCAGATATTTCAGGCGCACATGTTCCTATACTGTGACGTTTGTAAATGGATTTAACAAAGAGATCATCGTATAAATAAACATGTAACCCTAACCCAGGCTTATCAAATTAATAAACTTTGAGATGATCCATATTTTGTCAGTTGAAGTCGTTAATTTCTTGAAATATCTATTACCTGTGTTTGTTCTCCATATGAAATCTTGTTAAGGTTGGACTATAAATTGTTGGTACCGAGTCTATATTTGTCTAAGCAGTGTATGGTGGAATGACAACCTTCTTTTTTAATTTCTCTCTATAGATTTTGATGTTTTGGTTTGTTTGAGTGTATAGGAAACTTGCAGGTATGTTTACCTTATTTATTGAGACTGAAAATTTTGGAAAATCAATTACATCTATCAGTTCCTCTAAACTGACTTCATTGTTGACAGTGGCCATTCTTTTCTGTTTTCTAGGTTTCTTATCCCCAGGGGTCAATTTATTATAAAATATTTTACTAGGACGGAGTATAGATGGTGCAGCTGTAGTATTATTGGTTGATCCTGCTGTCTGATTCTTCATAGCCTGAACTAAAGCATCCCTCTGTTGCCATCGTTTGCACAAGCTAAACAATGGTGTTGATCCATCAGCCCACTGGATCAGACCCGATCTGGGACCAATATGTGTGACGGAATAATGTCGTGCTCTGCATATCTGTTGTTCACCACTTGAGTTACTGACAAACATGTTATTGACAATACTTAAGAACTGCATAATTCCCTCATTAAAATGTAGATCTTCTAATCCCTTGAATAGATATGGGGGGGGGGGGCAGATATGGGTACATGTATATTTTTACCATCAGATCCTAGTAACAGTAATTTTTTGGTTTTAGTTTTTGTGGGTAAAATCTGTACAGTATTCGACACTGACTCTACAGATACCATCTTTCCAGACATGCCGAGACTTGGCATAGCTATAACCTTTCCCTTCATAGACTGAAGACCAGGGCTAATCTTCTCCATTCTAAGTATCAAACTGCTTCGTTTCTGTGCCTTTTGTTGTAGACTGGCATGTAGCTGTTTAAATAACTGCCAACTGTTGTTAGGATAGATAGGATTTGTCGGTTAACGAAGTTTTTCCAAAGCAGCATCAATCAGTTTACCATACGTATTTTCGAACCATTCCTCGTGTGGTGTTTCTGGAGGCTAAGATGTTATCTCCTGCAACTTCTTTAGGGCATTACAGCATGATTATGTTCAAGAAATCCTCTGCCTAAAATGATATCATCATTGAAATCTGCTGTGACGAATCTCCATTTCAATTTTGTGCTTCCAAGCTCTACAGAAACCTCGTTAGTTATTCAGTCCTTACCTACTCCTAAAATTTAATGTGCTCTTTAAGTTTAACAGACGGACCAAGCTGTTTCAATAATAAAATAATGACGGACATCAGTACAGTACTGTCTATGAGGCCCATAAGTTTTTGTCCATTGGTTTTGATAGGAATCACTAATGTTTTAGTTTTTAAATGCTCATTGTACAGCGAAATTTTGTTTGTCCTGGGTGGGTTGTAGGCCTGTATTTTTCTGGATTGGTCAAAGACTGACCTACGTCTTTGACCCTGGAAAGTTTAAAGGTCTAAGTGAAGATGATCTACTTTTGTTTGGTGAAAAATTTCTTTTAAGTGAACAATTTCGGATGAAGTGTCCCTCTTGTCAACAGTTAAAACAACTGAATGTCGTATTTGGACTTATTGATTGGTCTTTCTGAGGTGATTGGTGATTGGTGATTGGTGATTGGTCTTTCTGATGTGGCTCTTTGTGGTGACCTTTGTCTCTCTCTTGGTGTTGGGGCATTCAGAATTTTCTTTACCACTGCTTTGGTATCCTGTAGATCTTCTTTTGATTCCCTTTGTCTTTTTTCTAGATCTAAAGTTTTTGTCTGCCCCTTATCAGGAGTTCGTACTATTGGTTCGATTTGACTGGCCACTTCGAGGAAACTTTACCCTTTTGATGTCCATCTTTTTGCCGTCCATTATCACTCTTTGATTTGCTATTGAACTCTTAACTATTTGACAGCCTCATCTAAATTTTCAGGGTTTTTCTCCATGGCAGTTAATGCTGCTTTCGTATCATAGCATCCTTTAAGGAACGAGTCTGTAGTAAGTGTCTGTATAACTTTATCCCGCGTGTCTGGGTAGCTATCTCTTGCTAATTCTTGAGCTCGCTCTGCATACTCTTCCAAAGATTCTTCAGCTTTTGTTTCAAGTCTTGAAGTTGTCGGCGAATTATTTTTGGCAACTCCTTTTTTCCAAATCGTTCATCCATTTTTCTGCATAATAAAATGTACTTCAGTGGCGTTGGAGCTAAAAAATTGAGTGCTTTGTCTCTTAAACATTCAATTAACTAAGATAATTATTGTTCATCTGACCACTTGTATATGTCACCTATTTTTGAAAATTGTAGCAAATAGTGTTTCCAATTGTTTTTATCATCATAAACTGACATCTTTGGTGGAGGTGGGCCTATATATTTTTCTATAGATGCATCATAAAACTTTTTTTTATCTCTGTTTGTGTGTCTTGGACAGAGCTCTGTCTAAATTTGAAATCAATAACTTTTTCAAGTTTTGCTAGGGATTCTTTTTGTTTTGACTCTTCTTCTAGTTTTCACATATATTCTCTCAATACAGAATCCCTTGTCTCATAGCCTTGCTTTAGATCTTGGATATCTTTTACCTTGCGTTTTTTTGTCATTTTATTGTTTTTCTTGTGCAGTTCCCTGGTAGATTGTGACATGTGATTGTAATGTTCAGCCATTGTAAGTGTCTCCTGTTATCTTTCCTTCATTAATTCAAGTCGTTTCTTTTCTAATTCAAACCGCAGTCTTTTGACCTTCTCATTTCCAATATACACATTTGACTTTTGCATCATTTCTGGGTCCTCTAGAGAAATCAAGTTGTTCTCAAACCGTGGGCCCATATAGTCACTGGGACTACTGAAATGTCATCTAAATCAACCATAATAAGTATCTTTTTTTTTCACAACGCTTTGTTTATATTGTTTGAACCCTTGTGTCACCAAAATCTTTGATAGATTTAAGGGTAGTGAAATTTGCTGTGTTGATGTTTATAGGTGTAGCGTCCATAATGATAGCTAAATAGTACTAATAATTCAATAATGACTTAGGCAAGTCAGAAAATCTGACTTAACAAATAAATTTATGCAAGTCAGAAAACCTTACTTCAGAAATAAATCAGAGTTAACAATTGTGATATTCACAGAAAAATCGAGTAATAATGACAGAAGTCAGTGAATCGGACATAAGATACTCAAAATATATTCATGCATATTTTTATTATATGTTGATAAGAACCTGTGGTAATGTTTGTCAAATATACAATTCAAATTTCCTACCGGAATTGAAAACCACAGACACAGGTAATGTCTCAGTCAGTTCGTATGTTTGCACAAATTCTAACACCAATATTTGCTGTGCAATCTGATTATAATCACCTTCAAAACAGGCAGCTATGTGTGTGGCAGTATCCCTCTGAAATATCACTGGTCTGGCGAAAGTCAGGCCCTTGAAGAAGAAGGTACTCTCTGTTTGAGGAACTAGGAATAACTGCAATATTTTCCGGGTGCGTCGTGTCCGAAGCCATTTTCGGTCAAGGCAATGGTCAACATCCGGTATCCCTACAATATTAGCGCAGGACAACACTATTGGAAAACTTTCCCTAGGGAGAAGTCCCTAATTATCTTAGTACATAACAGAAAAGAAGACAAACTAAAAAAGAGGCAAAGTATAGTAAACCGGAACTCCCTTGAGTGGTAATCCCGTCGTGAAGTATAGTATCCATATAACTGTTCAAATATAGTGATGTCGGATTATCCAATGAAATCGTAGGATATTTCTAATTTTCAGCTTGACTTAAACAATGAACTTTGTTCATATCTCATAGTAAGTTCCATAACACCAGTTTGAGTGGAATTTATTGCTAAATACCCAACAACACTACATCCATGTATCTTTCCTTTCCTCATGTATGCGGCATCGTCAACAAACATAAAAATAACTGCCTAAAAATTCTTACAATCACTGTCATCCGTTTCCGACAAAAAGATTTACAGAAGACATATCAAAACATATAGATTTAAGAACCATGTCCATGATTATGACTTTTATCTATTTTTTTTATTCCTCTGTATGTTTTGTTCTGTAAGTCTGTTTTCCTTATGAATATGATATGAAATAAAAAGGAAATGGGGTAAATATCAAGAAGACAACATTCTATCTCCAGGTTAACACGACCCGAAAAAGGCATCTAGGGTCACCGTACCGTCTTCAATACAGTTAGGAACCTGACACCTCCGTTTAGATCATATTGGTTATTTGTTCCCTATTAGTTTTGAAACATCTTTGTGTTCATGGTCTTCTAAATATTTTGATTTTTTCTGCATTGAAGAAACATTAGTTGCCGAAACGGCCATATGTAGAAGCAAAATTTACAGCAAGTTTTATATTTAGTTATTCTATACTTTTCAATTTTAAGACTTGAAGAAAGGAGTTCTTATGAACATTAACAATAAAGGGATATGGAGTAAATGTGCGTGAGACAAAAAACCAATAGAACAACGCTTTCATTGTTGTTCTTCATTTTGAAGTCAACATGAGGCCTTCAACAATGAGTTGTACTCATACCTCATAGCACGTTCAAGACGGCCCCTATGACCGGTTTGAGTGGAATTCAATTCAATGCTAATTGTCAAGCAACGCTTCATTCATATTTTTTTATCCTTTGATCCATGGATGCGGGATCGTCAACAAACGAAAACTTAACTGGCAAAGTGTTCTTGGAGACGGAGTTTTCATAAGCTGTTCTTGTTTCCAGATCCAGTATTGTACATGAAAAATTATTAGATATTTATAGATGTAATTCTTTATTTAATAATAAATACGTTTAAACTAAAGTGTTCTTACAATCGCTGTCATCAATTTCCCAGGATAAGGCACTGGTACTTTATGTATTTCTAACAAATGTAATGACTTCAACAAAGATTAAACGTCGGGGAAAAAAGACTAGTAGAACACGATCACAACTTCTGAACAACCACAGGGTACCCATCGAGACAATAGTAAGAAAACTTGGCATAATAAATTCATGAGGCGTTGGCACAATAAACAGATGGTCAGAATAACAATTTTAAATAAAAAAAATAAAACAGCCAAACTTTGAAAGTATGATAGTGCATCCATATGAAACATTCTCTCAAGAACAAGTACACCATAACTGAACTGTATATAGACCATACATCTCTCTCACGGGGAATCTTTTTATGGACTCCACACTGCAGGAGGGGTAAAGTTCCGTCTTAAATTAACAATGAAGGGATATGGAGTAAATGCAAGTGAGACAAAGTCTCTACAAATACATGGTAAAAGTCAGAAATGGAACAACGCTTCTGTTGTTGTTTATCATCTTGAAGTCACCATGAAGCCTTCAACAATGAGTTTAACTCGTACCTCATAGCAAGTTCAAGACGGCCCCTATCATCGGTTTGAGCGAACTTCATCTGCTAAATCTCGAGCAATGCTAGATGCGGGGTCGCCAACAAACGTAAACTTAACTGGGAAAGTGATCATACAATCACTGTCATGCATTGCCCGACAAAAAACCAGTAGAATTTAAACAACCACAGAGCACCCAACGAGACATGTCCATATTATTTCTCAAAGGTATTATTAGACTTGAATATCGTTGTACTATTCTTCTTTGTACTTTATTTTGTAAATTATCAACATTATCTGCACCTTAGCTTAATATTTCGTCAAAGAAAACATGTAAGTATATTAAGAAAGACTTGTTGGAATATTTTTCTATAATTAAATTGTTTATTGACCAAAAAAATGTTATAAAAATCATATAATAGTCAAAATAATAACATATACTGGTATAGCCTGTGGAAAATTTTGGACATTTACAAAGATACAGGTTTTACAGTTTGCAACTTTCTTCTGACTTGTTCACGTTAAGCTTGACTATTGGCTCAGACTTTTATGCATATTAAACATTTTTTTGAAATTATAGATTTCCTTTGTTTGGGTTCTAGTGCTGCTGATGAAGAATTAATTTACGAAATGGCCATGCAGCTCATTAAAATTTTTGCAGTTGGAGTTAACATATGTGTTATGGTTTCAGGTTCATTTACTCCATATCCTTTCGTAAAATATTTGTTCCTGGCTACAATGATTCGATGACTTTTTTGGGCACATCATTTTTCACATGACGGTTTAAGGGTGCACTGCAGTGTCACTCCTGACGGGGTTCAATAGAACGTGTTCATGTTATTTGTTACATCTCTTTATCCCATCGTGCCACTGCTGGTGAACTGTCAGTCCCGGAGGGTATTCACCAACCCAATAATCAGTACTTCGGTGCCGACACGAAAGCCGATATATTTGGAAACTTGCAATTTCTATATTTTTGTAAATTTTGCCGAACCTATGGAGTATCTCCCTCATGCAAAGCTCTGTCCCTAGCCGATTCTGGCTTTCTGTTTAGATCATATTCATTCTATTTGGTTATTTGTTGTCTATCATTTTTACAAGTATTAGAGTTTCTTTCAATCTTTATCTCGAAGCCATGAAATGGTTGGAGAGATGTTAAAATGACAAGAAAAAATCACGTGAGGCTTCAAGCCCATTAACAGCTCTAAAAGATGATCTTCGTGCTTCCGATAAAATATAGTGCGCAAGTTTCTTTCAAAATAGTATACATTGTGTTTTAAGTTATATTTCTTCATTTTCTTGAGTTGAATACGGCGTTGTTATAGTATAAATATGCATGTTTATCAGATTACTCGTTTTTTTTTATATTGCGTCTCGGATCAACGCAGTAATTTGTCAAAGATGAAAATAACATTTGTTTACCTGTGACAGTGGATTGAATATATTTATAGCAATGAATTCACGTATTGCGGAATAACTTAATACATGCAGACGTATGCAGCCGAGTTCTTTGGATGACTACGAAGTTTTGCCACGTGAAGATTTTCAGGGCTTCGAGATTCAGCTCCATCGGAGCTTTGATTTAGATTTTATCTGCACCGAAGAGACACAAGTTGTCGAAATGTAGATATGCAAAAACTAAATTTGCAGCAAATTCTGTATTTACTCATTTTAAACTATTTTTAGAATGGATTACAAAGGGAAAAACCTTTAGCACAGTCCTTTATTTTAACTTTCGCTGTATAGACGGTGTACTTTTTCTTAATACATGTAATAAAAAATTTAAGGAAATTTACATCAGATCTATCCAAATGAGTTTGAAATTAAAGAAACTACTTGTACACCTACTACTGCCTTATATTGACGACGATAGTAGTATAACGCGTTACCCTAGACCACTTTTGGCGAGGAGCCCCATACTGCATTCTTTGTAAAATATTTTCATTTTCCCTCAATTTTCCCTAAAATATGCAAATTAGTTCAGGAGGGAATTTTTGTGCTAATATAGAGGGCGCTGCAATCGTTATTGACGAGGTGCTAAGTGTATCATTGACCTTTTGGCCTGGTCCACCTAGGTGTTGTCATTGATTTTGCCTACTGGTCTCGTCTTTATCCCAGCTTTGGCCTTGCTTTTACCCTAACCCTAATCTATTTTTTACTACACCTTAATCATTGTCTTCAGTGACTGAACCTTTTTGTTATAGTGTTGACCTTTGACCTTTGACCTTTGACCTCGTCCTGAGTGCCTCGCCTTTGGCTTTGACTTCACTAGTCCATAGTGTTGTCACTGGCCTCACCCTACCTCTATCCAAGGTACTTTCTTTGGTCTCGCCTTCTACTTTACTTTCTACTTTGGTCTCGCCCTACAACTATCCAAGGTACTTTCCTATGTCTCGCCTTCTACTTTAGCTTCTACTTTGGTCTCCCTCTACCTCTATATCTGCTTTGGACTCGCCTGTCCAATGTGATATCATAAGTAAAGCGTTGGTCCCTCTGTCCAAGGTGTTGTCATAGGTCCTGCCCTAAATTGTATATACAAATGTGATATGCAAATCAGGTGCTTTTAACCCTGTACCTGAAACTCAAACCCTAACCCTAACCTTTAAC
>MJUU01022838.1:5281-18322 GCA_002080025.1 Modiolus philippinarum
TACTTCATAATTTTATTTTGTTCAATTCTTGAACACTATAATATTCTTAAATTGTATTTTTATCCATATATGAATAATTGATATAGCTGATCAAAAAAAAAAAAAAAATACTCCATTTCATTCAGATCCATACATAAGGAAAATCGTGCAACTGTTAGAAAAAAAGAAATAGTAGTAACTCACCTTTAAATAAAGAACAGATATCTTGAAACTGTCAATTTTTCACTGTCAAAACGTAAATTTCACTAAGACATTTTTCTGACCTTTGTGTTCAAAAATCTGATTCAAAGTGTGACCGGTCAAAACTAAACCAATGAAAAGTAGGAGTAGGGGTCCGGTGTCGTCAACGTTGTTGTCAGTGCCGTCGTCGGCGTCGATGTTACAACTTTTTAAAAGATCTGAAACTGTTGGAACTGGGCCTGAATCCTCTTCATGGTGCTTTCTCTCAAGTGTGTGATTTTTAAGTCGATCGACCAAACTGGCTGTGGTTACTAAAATAGAACAAAATGGTATATTAGGGGGTGTGTGTGTGTGCATTTATAAGATATTCTTGTTTGAAAGTGATGTGCTATTTTGAACCAAAGTTAGTTACAATGACTCAAAGGTATTTCTTTAAAAGTTATGATTCTGAGTTAATTAGAATTCCAAGGTGGCTGCTATAAAAGATTTTAGATTAACAATGTACTCTATTGGAAAATCATTAAAATCAGAAATGGTAAAACTGATGATCCTATACTTTTTATATTGCACCTAATGGAAAAGCTGTTGCTTTATCATGTGTATAAATTCTGTAGCCAGGTGGGCGATTCAGACTCTTGTGATCCTCTGGTTTCAACATCATTTGAGATTTTGCCTTGACAGGGCTGAAATATAGCTATTACTTGGTAAATTAAAATTATCCCGGTTTTTATTTTTTTTTCTGTCGAGTTATTTTGTCAAAATGTAAGAAGAAATGAAAGGATATGATATAAATGTACATGGGACAAACTCCCTTCAAATACATGTTAAGGTAATTAAAGCATGTGGGTGTCATGATGAATCTTTCAACAACAAGATAATAATACACCCCTTGGGGTCAAAGCAATACAAAACAATCAACATACAATGAATAATTAGATAAAAGATAGATGACTCTGACCGGCATGGACCCTATTATTAAAAGCAAAGGTGTCCATGTTAATCTTATTTCAATATTGTCTGAATTATTGGCATGGTAGTTTGTATATGTAAGTACATCTAAAAAAATACTGAAGTTACTGTAAATCTAGTTTCTACATATGGTCATTTTGACAACTTGTGTAAAAAATGTCTCTGAACATGTTTTTAATTTCGTTCCTGTCCGTTGACCTTTTTCTGAGTTAAGTCGCATAAACTTGTATAAATTTGCTTTTTTTAAAACATTGAAACATTGAGATACTGACTTGTATTATATTATGCATGGACTTCATTTTTGAATTTTGTTCTGTAGACTTTTTGACTGAGTTCATGCCCTTGCACTGGTAAATATGTTGTTTCACTGTCTCAATCGATGAACGGTAAGTTCCCGATGACATCGCCTTCAAAAAAGTAAAATCATGCCGCTAAATAAGCAGATTGTAATCGTGTATTGTCAATTGTATTTTATTGTAATCTGATAATCTGTTTAGTGTATTTTATTACATTTTATTACAATGTTAGTTTCCATTTCATTGAATCGAATTGATATCTATTACATTGAAAGTTTAAATATTGTATGATTTTGTGATCTATGACGTAACAAGGCTCTTTATCTATGATTTGCATTTTGATTCGTGATATTATAGAAGGTAAATGTTTTTAAAGATTGATTATAATGTGTTTGAAATGCAATAAAAAATATAGGTCACTATTCTTTTTTTAATGAAATAATCCATAAACATATATTTTTAAGACACACACAGTAGAAGAAAGCAATTTTCCGAAAAACCAATGGTAGATTTGGAAAAAAATTCCTCTGGCGTGTCACAATTTTTAACAATTTTTTAATGTAATCACTAAAACAGAACAAGAGGTACAGTAACAGCAAGCCTAGAATGGGTTGTCTCTGCTAGAGACACAGGAAGCAATCTATTCAACAGAAGATAACCAAAATCCCAATCAGAGGCAAATTTGTAGTAAAAGTCACCATTAATGCACCCCGTCAATTTGCTAGTATAGCTAAGGAGGAGTGTCTGAGTGGATATATCAGACAGATGTACAGGGAAGTAGTAAACATAATTAAAGAGAATACCAACAAGAAATCAACAATAAAAGAGGTCTTTAGCAATTAAGTAGAATCTCTCGCGAATAGTCGCAACTTTTCCAACTTCTCTCGACTAATAGGGTGGTTGATCTGCTTGTAAGGGTTTTAAGTGGTTTGATACCCCAATTGACCTACATGAGATAAGGAGTAGAATACAAACATGAAATCAATAATACAAGAGATCTTTTTTGCAAAAAGCTTGAATCACTAGCGAATAATTCCACTATCACCAAGTACAGCTAAGGAGGATTGAACTGTCGTCAAATATGTAAAGCATTATGAAACAGAAACGCTTTTTAAGGGGGGCATCGGTGGGGGGTCCCTTCCCGAAATCCCGGCAATTTTTTTATCCATATTCCAGTTTCCCGGGTGGGAAAATATTTTACAAAGACTCTTAAAGAGTCGGCTTTTCCCGGTTTCACGGGCTAAATTTTCAATGGTTCCCGCTTAACGCTCAACATCCTTTCCCGTTTTCACGTGCACTTTTTGCCAAGATCCCGTTTCCCGCTTACTTAAAAAGGCCAATCCCGCTTCCCGCTTATACCCCATCGAGACCCACTTTAAGGTAAGTCAACGTATCATGGTCGACCAAATAATAGACGCACTCGTGTAAAAGTGCGGTTGTTGCTCCAAGTGGAGTTGATTAAAATAAAGAGACCAGAGAAAATGCCCTCTTCATCTTCTATTTAAAATAAGCCCTTGCTGCCCTCATTTGATCAACGGATTGCGTTCATAATAGAAAAGAGTAAAAGAGAATATTGCTACTACATATTGTAGATGGACATTTGGATTCTTAAAAAAATTAGATTTTCATCTGATTAAAAAAAAATTGTTTCAAGGGCAGATCCTGTATACCAACCAATTTAGAACTTGCTAAAAGTGGACAATCACCGATATTAAGGATCGGAAGCTTTCGCGGGACCATTTTTTTCGGCCTTGTAACACGAAGACGTTGACCAGAGGTCAACACTCCGTGTTCGTGAGTACAACCAATGAAAGAATGAGCTGAAATTTTACAGAATGGAATTTCTTTTCACGCACAAGGCGAAAGTCAAATATGAGAGTCAAAACACAGACATCAACGCTCATGGAAAATTCAAGACAAAAGGTTGCTGTCAAAATCAAAATACCAGACGTCGGAACATCTACGTTTATTTTGATTACTTTACGAAGTATATTAAGAGATTTTAGCTGGAGTCTTGAAAGGCCTACATGAAGCCGGATGACGGAACATTTTTGCTGATTTTGAAATCAACACCTGTCAGCTTGACTCTTCACAATCGCAAACATTAGAATAAGCCAATCGCGTGATGCACGATAACGGAGATCATCCATTATGGATTAGATGTCGCCAGTATGTTTGTACAATATTCATGGAGAAGGAAATGAGGGCGATCGCCAAACAAACCCTGACTGATGGCCTGTGACAAAGAGCTTTGGAACAAACAAACAGTCACAGTTGTAAAAGTGCATTAGGAAGGACAATGGCTGTGATCACTGTCACCTGACGTGTTAGTGTAGCGGTAGCACACAACCAGTGTAATCAGAGGATATGGAGCCTATCTGTCTGCGATAGGATTTGAATTTGACATCCACCGGATCACCCCCAAATGACAAGAAGTACATCAGCTTCCCCAAAAAAGGTGAATGGGGACGAGGAGATGAGATTCAACGACTCTAAGAGGTTCATACCCAACTCAGTTGGAACCTTGACCTTGAATTTGACGTATAAGAAATTAGAGGTGATAAATAGATCTTCGTAATAGGTACAAACTGATGATCAGAAAGAGAGTGTTCCCTTTGATTATAGAATGAAGCTTAAAAACTCAAGGAACACATATAAGCATATGCAGAAAATAAATTAACAGTAACTGCTTTGGTATTTTGTTATTTATATACCACTTAATGATTATGTCAAGTAAACACCTTAGCGACGAGTTATGCACATGCTCAACATGTATTCACGGAATTAGGCTTGCAAACAATGGAGATATAAGAGGTATGTATGAAAACTATGGACTTCTTCACAAACCATGGGCTACCCTACAACGTTGCTCTAAATCAACCGTAGTCATATTGGAGCTGTTGTCCTATCCGGACATGTAAGTGATGTTTAAGAATGCAACCAGAGAAGGTGTTGACATGACATTGCCAACAAACCTTTCGTGGACAATTATGACAACTCAAGGCCCACAAAGAACCTAACTTATCGATGCTAACCTCTACGGTTAGGTAATGGCACGGGAGATGCAAGGAGAATCAGTCTGAGAAGATCGACACAAACTTGAAGTACCAAAAGGACCATTGATATGGTGCCATTCAAAGTGCGATCTTAGGTACCTAAAGAGGCTTCGTGTAGCTCAACACTATCCTCTAGCGCCAGAAATATGTGGACATTAACGAGGAGAGCCAACTAGTGTTTCACCAGAACAAGGTTGTCTAAATACTCTACACTATAGTAGAATACAATCTGTACTGACATGCCCCGTTTCCCTTTTTTTCCTATTTAAGCTCTTCAAAGTCCATCGCATCACCAGGATCAGATAATCCCAACGTCTCAAGCCATATGTTGATCTGAACACTGCTCTTCACATCAAAGCCAACATCATCTAAATAAAAACATTTCTTCTAAGTTACGATCAATATTATAATCAGGGGAAATCAGGAAGAGGGTCGATATGCGGGTGGTTGACAGAAGAACAGGCGTTGAGGGTTGTGACTAAACTAACCTCTTTACTGAGAACCTAGCAGCCGTCCGTATGAAAAGAACGAACTTAAATTTGAGAACCCGTCTACTTAAAAATTGCATCTTGGATATGGCAAAGATCCTTATGTGTTAGCTGCATTATATTCGGGCGCGTATAACGATCTCTCCATCTCCTTGTCGTTGGTTCTTGAAGCGACAGGTGTGCGGCTATCTATTCAAGACCTGGAGCATGTTGCACATTTCTTCGGTCCGGCGTGTTGCATAGTCGCATAGTAGAGAGGTTTCAGAAAATATTTCACCCTAGAACCTTGCTGCTTTTGTCTTACAGCAGTTTGTCATCTTGACAAAATTTTGAAAGTGATGAAATTGGAAACATCTCATAGGAAGGGTAGATTGGAGCGCGAGGAGTTGGCAGAGTGTTCCAGCTTTTGATTACAGGTCTTAATGTTCCCCGTTACCTGTCATAGCCTCTCCCAAGTTTACCGTGTTAGTCCTCCTTCGGCTTTTCACACAGAAAAAATGGACATTGACGACATCTCCTATACCGCTAATGCGCTAACATAGAATTTATCGCACCCACCCTCCTCAGCGGTCAATCCGATGGCTCATCGTCGGGAAATCAGACTTCCTATCTTTGTTTACGTGTGTCTTTTGTGTTATTTGTGTATTTCTGATATAGTTTCCTGGCAGATTGTAGCATGTCATTGTAATTTTCAGGCATTGTAGGTGTTTCTTGTTATCCCCTTTTTATTTCATTCCTAATCCGGTTTTTTTTCTATGATCTTCTGGATATGCTTGGGAGGAGTTCATTTGACCGATCTACCAATTCCTGCAGAAGGCGCTAGCGAAATGGGTATCTCCCGAAGGGTTACTGTACGCTGCTTTCTGTCCAGGAAAATTTTCCCCACCACACTGGCTAGTGTGTTGAAAACGTTAAAACTTTAGCACCAACCTGCTGTATCCGAGCCATTTTTCTTCAAGTAAGTGAAAGATGTTCCCGACATCCGCCAACTCGGATCGACTCGTGCAGCTGGCTGAATTTCCTGCCCTTACCCATTTCTCTAATTTTCCAGTGGCAATCAGAACTCGTTGTCCCGGTTGTCCCTCCCACTTTTGTTTCTTCCTTCTCTTACTTTTATATATTTTATTGATTAATTAACTTGTTCTCATCGTGATATGGCTGGAGTATTGCTCATTGGACGTTAAACTCTTAACTAATCAATCTATCAATCCGCCAACTCGAACCAAGTCACACAAATCTCGAGGAATTCGATGACTTAATGGTGATCAAGTAGAGCAAAAGACTACTACGTGTGTGGCTGTCACAAGAGAGTAGACTGTTTCACCAAGAACTACTTGTACTTCAAACTCCCCTGGCAATCGATCCAGAAGAACGCAAACGTCAGCCGCATCTTCCACAAAGATGCCAAGAATCATGAACGTATACCCCGGGCCATTACCGTAAACTTACAAAGGAGCGGTTCGGCATCGTTTGAATAAACACAACCATTCTGTGAATTCGAGCAAAAGTACATGCAATGATGTAGCCAATGTGTAAAGACAGCTCGTGACACTGTACAAAAGAGAAAGACAAATGCACGATATACCTTAAACAATGGTGCTCGCTTCAACGATTAAGGGCGTTCATTGACATTTGCTCTAACACTTAGGGGAATTCATGGGCAGTCGTTATAAGGCTTAAGGGCTTTCAATTGCGTTCGCTTTAATGCTTATTTGTAATCAACAGTCTTCTCTCAACGCTTAGCAGCATTTACATCAGCGTTCCATTCTTTTTAAATAAATGACTTTCATCAACCTCACCGATATCAAGCAGCGCGAGGCGCCCGGTTTTGAGTGTTATGATATTATGAGTTAATCAAGCCAGCAACTTGCAGCATTGGACCCGGTCGAGATCTGTTGAACGTTTTCAAAACCACGCTAGAGGCTAAACAGACTACTGCGGCCCAGATCGTTACACAAAATCAAGGAGTTAAGGCACTAGTGCCAGCTCGGTAACATTTCTAAATCCGCTACTAATCAAACCATCCTGACGTCTTATGCCGGCCCATGGGAGACTATCTTCAGCTCAGGACGAATCTAATTACTATTAACACGTGTAGGCTGACGTCAGAAGACGATATTTAACATGAGCAGGAATTTCACATGTCGGCTTAGGGTTCGGTAAGAAGGAGAAAGGACTTAAGCCACGGCACCATTGCAGCCATCGAAAGAGTTTTTGCGGCTGTTGACCATGTTGTCCGTATTATTCTGTCATGGCAATTTCTGAGAGCAACTCATTAAGACTCCAACGCAATCGCTGGGCCAACGCAGCAGAACTGGTCAAACAACCTTATCTCTGGAGAAGTCATTGCCACCATATTGACTTATATACGACTATGTATAGGCTAGTAATAAATATACAATGGCTGAATTGTCTACCTACAATGACGGATTTGCCTTCTATGAAAGTCTCCAGTACTACCAGGTCCATGAATACGAACCACATGCAGGTGCCTAGTTCAATAAAACCGGGCATCCCCGGCCAAAAAATCGAACACCTTAACTTCATAGGCGATGTCACCACCATGTTAGAAATAAGATCTTACCCCAATGACTTGTCCAAATTCCAGGAACTCAACCAGTTGAGGTTAAAAGATCCGACGGTTGATGTTATTGCAAAAAAACAGAACCATCAAAAGAGCATGCGTTTGTGGCTATATGGACTACGCGACCATCTTTAAAGAAATGGACAAATTATTGTTGAAGCAGATCCTAAGCATGTGGCTTTCGTTCGTCGTATCTTTTGAAGGCAGTGGAATTCTGATCCGGTTTTAATTGAAAAAAAAAAAGAAAAAGCAATTAGATGATGTTGAAGAACTTGGAAGACCTACTGATCCATCTCACATATTTATGTAACTCTTTGCCCGAAGGTAGCCGCGACTGTTTCCCATCACATTGTGCCAGCTCGCACGACATTGAGAAAATCCACGCGGACACATGTTGTTCATCGTGGCCGGTTCATCGACTGATCCTTCTTAACAAACACAAGAAGGTCATATATACGCCCATCAAGGCTAGAAGTCATGTCAGTCACACTATCTACACCATGCCGGGCTTTGACCATTTTGTACACACGGCTACAGAGGGTGAACACATAGTCATAGCATCATCATCATTCAATAGCATAGCTGAACAATAACACCATCCATTTGAGATGTTATCGGCGTCATGCAGTCTACTTAAATCTGATGAAATTAATGTACTTACCCTTGACTCTCAGAAAGATCAATCGCATGGAAACGTATCGGAACGATCACGACGGCCATTCCATGGACATGCTTGGTGAACACATAATCATTCGATTTATAGAAAATGACTCATCAAGAATACGTTTTAGACAAAAGGCCTTGTCGACAAACTAGAGCTGACAACCAAGAAAGGATGTGCGGTCCACGTGGTGTGGTCACTCCCACAAGAACCTGTGAGGTGTTACTCAACCCCCCCCCCCCCCCCCCCACTGGTCTGAAATGTCACCAAGCTCCTATAGAAAGGTGCCGGTGTTGTACTTCACCAGACATGCAGAAGATCGGTTGTTTCATTATATGCTAGTCGGGCTGGCTATAAGGGCACTGTAATCTTGAATTTAGAAACAAAAATTCCCCTTTCTTCTAGAAGCTGTAGATATATGAGTTACTTATAACAGCAGCATGAGGATGGCCACTTCGACAGGTTTTCTAATGTTGATGCTCCTTCTTCCCCAAGTTTATATTCCGAGCTGTACGGTTCTAAAATAAAAAAGAATCTTAGTAAATTTTTATTTACTTTTAATGTGCAGAACTTTAAAATGAAAAAAAAATCCAATTTAGAAATTTGTGTTTTTGTTTTCCTACAGAAGATATATATGTACAAGTCATCGATCAATACACTAATATGCACTTCCTTCTAAAACAATTATATAACAACAGTTTTATTTTTTTTTCTGCTTGTAAAGTGGCTTTTAACTGATAAGTTATATGACACGTAATTAGGTGTACATGGCAGAAATTAAATATGTTAAGTGCAATTAAATTGGTTCTAATGAACACATGAGTGTCATTATATGCACAATTATCACATAAATAAACTGATAAGATAAATGTTGAGAATGAATCATGGTTACTCGGTCTAAGTTAGCTGCCATTCAAGCTGCCGAATAGAAAAATAATGAAAAAGGTCGTCACAAAGCCAGGGGGTAGGGATTACTTTGTAAAATTTTGATTGGTTGTACATATACAAAAATACAAACCGAATCAATACCAGGAAAGCAGATAAAATCTTACCTGAATCTATACCAAAGCCCAAACAAATTTTTATGACGTCGCAATGGTAAAGTCGATAGACGGCAGACATATTTGACGTCGATCATAATTAAATTTTAACCAATGAAGTATCGAGAACACCTATGCACATGTTGGATAACATTTTAATCTCCTGTGACCTCAAATTGACGAGAACAGAATAAGAATTAGAGAAATGGTTTTTTTAGTGTTGATGACCCTGAACTCTTAAATCATACATGTAAATTCATTCATAAACGTATAACTTAATAATAACTATATATGCATATATTCATTAGTATGGAAACCTGTAGCTTACCTTTAAAATTTTGGTGATACCCTTCCGTCTGGTGGTCCCTTATGGCATCGACCCCTGGTGTCTGAACTAAAACTATCCATTCCACTATTTTTTTTTGCATCAGACACGGGAAGGACTAACAGCACTTAAATTGATTTTTTTTAATTAATTTATTTATTTATTTTTACACTTCGAAGACTTACAAAATACAAATACAAATACAAATATTTCCATTTCCATAAATGAGGCCCACAGAGAGACATGTGTTACATATAGATTGACAAAGATAACAGGAGAGTTCAAATACCAGTTCAAATACGAACCCCACGCAATGGAGTTTCACGAACGTATTACATATATATAGTGACTACGAATCCCATACAATGAAGTTTCATGAACGTAGTGACTTACTCACTACTTTCGTGAATTCACTACGTTCTTGTAACTTTATTGTGTGGGGTTCGCATTTGAACTTATTGATAAAATTTCCGATTGCTTTTTAGCTCACCTGGCTAATTCCAGGATGAGCTTTTGCCATCACTTTGCGTCCGTCGTCCGTCCATCCGGCGTAAACTTTTCATTCAAAGATCTCCTCTGAAACTACTGGGCCAATTGGAACCAAACTTTGCCACAATAGTCCTTGGGTGGTCCCCTGCAAAAAAGGTGTTTTTTCAGGTCCGCGCTATATCAAAGATGGCCGCCAGCGGGAAACGTAGTTTTAACATTGGACCCTAAGGGAAAGTGACACGTTCAACGATCTCCTTCTCTGAAACTACTGAGCCCATTGGAACCAAACTTGGCCAAAACTTTCCTTGGGTGGTCCCCTGCAAAAAGGTGTTTTTCTGGTCCGCGCTTTATCTAAAATGGCCGCCAGCGGGAAACATAGTTTTAAGTTAACATATGGGACCCTATGGGAAAGCACGTTCAAAGATCTTGGAACAATTCGGCCACAATAGTCCTTGGCTTGTCCCTTGCAAAATGATGTTTTCATATCTTGGTATGATCAATGATGGCCACCAGTGGGAAACATAGTTTTAACATTGGATCCTATGGGAAACACGTTCAAAGATCTTCTTCTCTGAAATTACTGAGCCAATTGGAACCAAACTTGGCTACAATAGTCCTTGGATGGTCCCTTGCAAAAAAGGTGTTTTTCAGGTTCGCGCTCTATCCAAGATAGCCCCCAGCAGGAAACATAGTTTTAACATTGGACCCTCAAGGGAAACAAGTTCAAAGATATTCTTCTTTGAAACTACTGAGCAAATTGGATCCAAACTTGGCCATAATAGTTCTTTGGTGGTGTCCTGCAATAAAGCTGTTTTTTTTTTCAGGTTCGCGCTGAAACCCATGAAAATATTTGAAATTTTAGAATCAATTTTGACGAGACTAAACCTATTCCGATTCTCATAAAAATTATACCGAAAGAAAGAGAAATGTATGTAGAATAAGCACATAGTTGTACATTTTAAAGAACGCGATTTTAAATCTTGGTATTTTCTATTTTTTACAATCTATCGTTATATTTCTATGTACAAAATACGACATTCCACAGGTAGCCACTTAAGTCATGTGACTGATCGATGACGCTAATAAGTTTAACATATAAGAATCCGGGTCGTTTCGCGCCGAATCCCGTTCGCACCCTGGGTTGTTTCGCTCCTATTCCCTTTCGCCCCGGGTGCGTTCGCGCCGATTCCCGTTCGCCCTGGGTCTTTCGCTCCACTTTTATAAATTGTTTTTTTAAAAAAAAACTGTTTCCTTTATGTATTTGATCAGAATCTGGTTTTGGGAGTACCGAAAATGGGCGAATGTTTCAGAGTCTCTTTTATGGTTTTGGTTGGATTTGATTATTTCTTTCTTCTATATTTTTCTAACACTGCGGAAACACAAATAATATCAAAACACCGACAGTTTAAATACTAGTAAACTAGAAAACACGAGGGGACTTTATAAACATAAGTTGAGGATATAAATCGGATAATGGTTTTTATGAAAAAAAAACGATACGCTATGCTATGGAATAGCCTTGGATAGAAAATCGCGTGTTTGATTGACAAGGGTGTGGTGGCTCATGATGTATTTTTGTGTGGTTATGCGGATGTAAACTTGGATTCTATTGGCTGATTAACCACCTGCTAAATAACCATGTCCGCCATACACAACAAGAAAATCAATAATCGTGATAATGTAGTGTTTCACATTAACAAACATGCAGTAAGCATAAAAAATAAACACATCGAGACATTAAACATAGTTTACTTCTACGTAATGTAACAGTAATTTCAGCCTGAAAAATAAAATAAGAAAAACATCTATATTTGGAATAACATGTAAATTATATGAAATGTTTTATCTGCGTTCATTTCCAAAGGTTCCCGCTCAGTGTATTTCGAAAACGTCATTTTGCTGGTACAATCTTAAATCAATAAATCACTCGGTTGTGTTTTGCTCATTGTTATAGTGTTTATTTTTAGAATCGTGTAGTTACATGTAGGTCATTTTGTAATTATCGTTTTCGTAGTTAAATGCAAACTGTGGTTACCTTAACCGCACAAAAATGTTATCATGCATTGAACCAACTAACATGATTATTTAGATAGTGTCGAAAATGGTTGAACGGTGCGGCTGACGCCTTACCGTTCAACGATTTTCGACACTATCTAAATAATCATATTAGTTGGTTCAATGCATGATAACTTATAGTATACTCAAATCAATAATTTTCGTTATTTTTGACATGTCGGATTCTACATACACAACTGGACCATGTACAACTCGCTGACCACTCTTAGGTAAAATCACAATTTTGTAAAAGGGTAAAACTGGAGAAATTAATGTTGTCCTAGCGTATTTAATTCGTCAAAAGGAGCTTTATCCATTTCTAAATTATTTATCATTGCTTGAGGAGGTATAGCCTCCTAACACACATAAGAGTTACACGTTTTACACACAATATGCTTCTCTCCTTTTAACATTTCTTTCAACCTCTCATCTTTTGCATTAAATTCTTTCTCGTGTACTTGGCTTCGAAACATAAACCTTTTACAGCACACACAAATAAACACCGCACCGGTAGCTCTTTATTCTTCCGCAAAAAACACAATTCTATCCGTCTTTCCACCTTTCGTTCTCCATTGCCTAAGTATCTCCACAAACTACAATAACGCTTTGTTTAACACAATTGAAAAGTTTTTATAGTATTTGTATATTATTGATTATTGCACAATACCTCATCTTTATTTATTGACTTCTGGTTTTAAATCTATACATTACTGTTCTTATTGGCTTTTTATCATATCTATATTTATAAATCTGGCTAAGCGATATTGCAATACCAATCCCCAAACCGGTTCCCAGTATCACCTATAGTAAATGTTTATAATACTTTTCAACTTACACAAGGAAACAGAAAAATTAAACCCCGCCCCGTTTTATCAGGACGAAACTGGACGCCATTTTG
>MJUU01022838.1:18738-38432 GCA_002080025.1 Modiolus philippinarum
TCACTGTGTATCATCGACACCGGAAATTGGGTACCACTGAAGCGACGAGTAGTAAACAACGATACGAACAAGGGTAGAACTTTTGGTATTTTCTCCGATTGATACTTAACTCACACTTTTGTGAGGTGTATAGCTTTTTGTAAGGATGTTTTGCAACGTATATGATCATACTTTATCATTCCCAATGTACTGTAGATTTATTTATTTAACCTAAAACGTGCTCCTGGTACCTGTCATTTGAAGCACGTGTGTTTTCTTTCGAGGCTGATCATTGTTGTTTTGTCATTTATTTTTGGGATTTTGGAAAAAGTAGGAGGCGTTGATCATTATTAATTGATTTTGATTCATAACAATTGAGGGAATTGTCTCTTTTGGCCGATTTCGCTCAGAATATATTTTGTCCGATGTACGGCGAATTGTGAAGTGTTGTACAGCGAATTACAAAAAACATCATTCATAGTGTACGGCAGCTTGTTACTAAAATTATGCGGTTATTGACATTGTCTTTGTTACCCTGAACATAATTAGACTGTTTGTAATGAATATTTACATTAAACTTTCTTGCAATGTTAGCTATGTATTTAATCCAAAACTATCTGAACAAACTGCAGGGAAAGTTGAACTAGAAATTTATTTGCTGATATTATGCATGTAGCAATTTCTTCAAGTAAGTGAGATCCGAACCGTCAATCTGAAACGAACAATCCAGGGACAACGACAACATCTGAAAAACAAAGAGACAGACACAACATGAGTACGGCACAGAAAAAAAATGAAGACACACACACATACAAAGATGAACAACACGGACCCAATTAAAAACCATGTGGTTACATCAGGTGCAATTGTAGAGTAAGCATCTTCTGCTTCATATTAAGACATCCGCCGTGTTGAACATGTCAACTCCGGTAGTAAGGTCAAATGCGGTAGAGGAAACAAAACTGAAGCTTTCAAAGAAAAAGATCAGTTGTCATCTCGGAAACAGATGGTGATGTCGATCGTAGAACTTCTGGGAGGATGACTTCAAGTTTTGGGTAACATACACTTGTTTAAGAAGCCTATTTGTGAGCAACAGGGTTCTATCAAGGAATTCACTGTGTCGACCACAGGCCATTGAATAGGCCCACAGGCCTTAGTTTGTTAGCTGGTAGACCACAGGCTTTGTTGATTAGAATTCCACCCGGGGCTAAAGTTGAACCATGCTTCTAGGTATCAAGTCCTTTGGTGTTTATATTTGGTATGTGACTTGCATATGATAAGTGCTTCTCAAGATGGTTATTAAGTGCTATGATGGTTATTGTGTACTTCAGTAAGTGACCTCCAGAAGTCCAGGTCATTTTTTTTCTTCAATTTTTGAAAAATTTTGAAATTACAAAAGGTAATACTTTTAGATTAATTTTGCATTGACATCGCTCAATACCTCGACGAACTATGTTGTCTTCTGACAACTTTTGATGTTTTGATATTGTCAAATAAACGTTTACTTCATATTATATTTATCCTTGCAAAAACAATTATGCATGCATGATTCAGCCTGACATGTTCACGAAGGAATTGTTGGATTATCAACCTTTACATTTTGGCTTTTTTATAGATCAAATTTTAATGTATATATGAGATATACCTACATCATTTGATTGATTTAATTTCAATTTTCTCGATAAGTGTCCTGTTCTCGATTATATGTTGTAATTGTCTTAATGATGTTTTCGTAAAGCAAAAAGTTAAGGAGTTTGTTAGAATACTTTGCCAGTTACACGTGGCCAGTTATTTAATTTTTAGTTTACAAGTATACATCCGTTAATGGGCAAGAGTGTTTGTATACATGTAGCAACGAATTCTACTTAAGCCGATGTCTTGACCTTGCTGTGAGGTATGAGTCTTTGCTCATTGTTTGATGTCTCTTTGTGACTTCAAGATGAAAAACAACAATAAAGCGCTGTTCCATAGCTTTAAATATGATTATTATTAATTTTGAAAACATTAAATTTGAAAATAAAAGCAATGACGTTGACAATGCTACTGAAAAATTAACTAATATCTTTGAAAATTTGGCTAAAAAATCATGTAAATATATTGGATGCAAAAATAAAAAACGAAACCAAAAAGAAAAAAAACCATGACAGATACACAAGTTAAAGATATTTAAAAAACAGTGGTTGATATTGGAATAAAAATGAGACAGGAACCATATAATTTACAAATTAGACATAACTTCTTCAAACATTCAAAAGAATTAAAAAAGATTGTTAAGAAAAAGAAATATCTCTTTAAGAAAGCTTTATTTGAAAAATTGACTAATTGGAAAGAAAATGATCCCAAACAGCATTGGCAGTTGTTAAATTCTCTTCAAAAGCTAGATAACCAAAAAGTTAACTCTCTTAATTCTGTTAGTTATGACCAACTTTCAAACCATATTCAATCACAAGGGAAACCAAATAACCATAATAAAACCTTTTGCGAAAAAGTGGATATACATATAGAAAACTATAAAAATATACTAGCTGAAAATGAATTACTAGTAACATATAAACCTTTCACTATTAAGGAAATTAAAAGCTTAGATTAGGCAAAAGTACAGGACCAGACCTTGGACCTATCTCTAATGAAGTAATAAAATGTAGTTGTACAGTTTCTAAATTATCTAATTTAATTTTAGACACTGGGAATTACCCAAATAAATGGAGAAAATCTTTTGTTGTGTTTGTTTTTAAGTCTGGTGACGATTCAGATCTTAATAATTACTAGTATAGAGGAATTTTGCTTTAAAACTGTCTTGCAAAACTTTTTAGCTCTGTGCTAAATAACAGACTATTAAACCACTATGACACATTATTTGCAGATCAACAATTTGGCTTCAGGGTAAATCATAGACCTACTGATAGTTTATTCATATTAGAAACCCTTATATTAAAATATTTGAAAAAAAAGAAAGAAAAAAAAAATAAATGCTTACTTTGTTGACTTGGGCAAAGAATTCGACACAGTATGGCACAATGGCTTAATATATAAGTTAATGCTCAATGGTATAGGAAAGGAAATATTTACTGTTATTACAGATATGTATAAAATTAACACATCTGTTGTAAAAATTCAAAATAATGTTTCTGACTTCTTTAAATTAGAAAGAGGTGTGAAACAAGGAGACAGTTTGAGTTATGTTCTTTTTAATTGTTTCATCAATGATTTGCATCAAATATTTGATGGGACATGTACTGCCTTTAAACTTGATAAATCTGCAAAAGCTAGTTTAACTTTTGCAGATGACCTTGTTATACTATCTAGTACACATGAAGGTTTACAAAATTCCCTAAATAAACTTGAAACATATCATCAGTTGTTATGACTGGCAACTTGCAGTTAATATTAATAAGTCAAAAGTCATGACTTTTCAAAATAAATATATGTCCACCCCTCCTAAAGAATATAATTATCCTGGTAATATTATTTCTTATAATGGTACTTTCAAAAGAGCCATACAAGAATTAACAAAAAAGGACTCAAGGTCATATTTTCTTTAAAAAAGTCGCTTACAAAACTTTCAATCATTACCACCTAATCTATCATGTAAGTGATTTGACACTTCAGTCAGACCTGTGATGTTATATAATAGTGAAGTTTGGTTCATGAGAGAATATTTCTCCATATATATAAATCCTTTAAAAGATCAAAACAGCATAGATCTGTTTCTGACATTTTATCTTTAGAGGACAAATTCATTTGTGAAAGATCTGTAAATCAACTTTGGGCTTGAAAAAACAGCATGCAATATATCAGCAAAATCAGAGCTTGGGAAATTTTCTTTATCTACGTTTATAAAATATCAGGCTTAATTATACTTTTGTAGACTTAATTCCAATTTTATAAATCCACTTTTGCAAGAAGCATATACTATTAATAAATCGCTGCACAACGATGGGATTTATTCTTGGTAAACATTTACTTCAAGTTTGTTTGAAGAATTTGACCTTAATATTACAGAATACAGAAACAAAACAAACATTGATTTCAATAGTTAAATTTGGCTTAGTTGTCTTTCATCAGAATCAAATACCAATATGTTTGGCAAAACAAGAAAGGGAATTTTTATGCTAAATACAACGCAGCATGTGTCATACATGTTAGTCAACTGTTCGTTTGCACGGCTATTCTTCATGTGTGCCTTCAAATATTTTTACTTAAAATCCAAACATAATCTTTAAACCATATATAGCAAAACGATATACGCAGTCAAGAGTTGATGATAATAGCCGCCTGCCTTCCCGAGGTAGGCTAATATTTTCAACAATTTGCACAGACATTTGGCATATACATCAAAATTTTGAATTCAGTGACCAACAGGCAAAAATTTGGAACGATTTTCGAGCAATGACACAGTTTTCTATAGATAATTCCCGTAACTGTATGCTAAAGTTTTGTTAATTTAGATAAGTTTTCACATTCACTGTCGGAAACTTCAATTTAATGATCGTAAACATACATTTCAAGGATCAATTCGCTGTACACAATATCTGCAAGCCGCCGTACTCTGAAATTGTTTTAGAGGTCAATTCGCCGTACATCGGACAAAATATATTCTGAGCGAAATCGGCCAAAGGAGACAATTCGTTCAACTGTTATGAATCAAAATCAATTGATTATGATCAACGCCTCCTACTTTTTCCCAAATCCCAAATATAAATGACAAAACAACGATGATCAGCCGCGAAGAAAACATACATGCTTCAAATGACAGGTACCAGGAGCACGTTTTAGGTTAAATAAATCAATCTACAGTACATTGGGAATGATAAAGTATGATCATATACGTTGCAAAACATCCTTACAAAAAGCTATTCACCTCACAAAAGTGTGAGTTAAGTATCAATCGGAACAAAAGTTCTACCCTTGTTCGTATCGTTGTTTACTACTCGTCGCTTCAGTGGTACCCAATTTCCGGTGTCAATGATACACAGTGATCTATATTTATAAATCTGGCTAAGCGATATTGCAATACCAATCCCATCATCCTCTACAAACCGGTTCCCAGTATCACCTATAGTAAATGTTTATAATACTTTTCAACTTACACAAGGAAACAGAAAAATTAAACCCCGCCCCGTTTTATCAGGACGAAACTGGACGCCATTTTGTTTTTCGAGAATCTGAAATTCCTATTGGTCAATAGTCTCTTGCGCAAGCGTACTCCTCACCTCCCCCCAAGAACTATCTATATAGCTAGGCTATTCCATAGCCTAGCTAATTAAATTGGTAATGAAGTACATTCAGAGATGCATCGGTGGTATGATCCACAGGGGCTAGACGCGTAAAAATAAAAATAATACTATAAATACAACAAGGTATTTATAGTATTATTTTTATTTTTTACGCGTCTAGCCCTTGTGGTCTGATCCATGCATACATTTTTTTCAGGTAATTATGCGGCTTGGTGGGAAAGGGACCGAGAACTAAGCAAAATGGAGCAAAACACATGTGCCATTGACTTAATTGCATGATAAAATTTCTTTTTTTTTCGCAAGATCAAAGAATTTTCCAAAAGTATGAAATATTTTTATATATATATAAAACTTTCTCAAGGAGTACATATATGCAAGCGCTTGGGTCTTACTAATTTTAATATAAATACACTCGTTAATTATTTAATAATATTTCTGATCAATCAAATTACTTCATTTGATTAGGATGTATGGCTTGAATGTTTATTAATTAACTTCAAAAGTAAATCCGACATAATTATGTTAATATTATATCCATCGATGGTAGCCAATTACGCATTATATTACCTTTAATTATCGGAGCGAAACTACCCACTTGTCGGCGCGAAACAACCCGGCGCGAAATATCCCGGAGCGAACTGGTAATAGGAGATAAACAACCCGGTACCAACATGTAAACAGGGACTATATATATAGTCCCTGATGTAAACTACTCGTGCATATTTGAGCTTTAGTTTAATTATGGGCTCTTTAACATAAAATGTCTACGTTAATCAAGGGCCAGGTAAACCGGATATAGGCTCTTGAGAGCCTCTTGTTTACTTCCTAATCAAGTATTCAGTCGGAATTTCAGTGTTGAAGTACTGTATAAAATACAATGCATCTGTGTTTTTTTTTTTTTTTTTTTTTTTTTTTTGCATGAAATCAAGTGCCTTTGTTCCTGGATAGAGTCAGAGTGCAGTTTGCTTGTAAATTGTGGCATGTGATTGTAGTTCCTGGCCATTGTAGGTGTTTGCTGTTTTCCCGTTTTTGTTGTTTTGGTCCGAGTTATCTGCAGGCCGAGTTGTCTAGCCTTCGTAAAGAAAGGCGGGCAAATATTATGGATTGAGTTACCTCCCTTGATCAGCTCCAGCACCGAAAGAACTTTTATAGGCTAGAGTGGGATCAGAGTTTCTGCTGTAAGATTTTTGTTCGGTCCACAGGAGTCGGAAATTTTTTCAATTATATATCAATACAAGTTCAAATACGAAGCCCCACACAATGAAGTTTCACGAACGTAGTGAGTCACTACGTTCGTGAAACTTCATTGACATTGTGTTGGGCTAGTTCTGCTTCTGCCTCTTACTGGCCACCATCAACATGTTGATTGTTCTGCCAGTTTTGGAGTTGTATATAGAAAAAAATGTTTTAAAATTTTAAAACACTGTTGTCCAGTTTATGTACAATTAATTAGGGGTCCCTATCATATTTGGGTACTCTCAAATCAAATCAAATCAAATCAAAAAGCTTATTTAGAGTCGGCATGTCACATAACATACAAAACATAAGCTCTAATGAGCTTTTAAAACCGACATATACATGTATACAAACATAAAACTAATACAGTACACATACTACACACAATCATGCAACATTACAACATACACATTACAATAAGACACTATACATGACAAAAGCACAGTAAGATNCCCTAACCCTATCTCTAACCCTAACCCTACCCCAAAACCTTAACCCTAACCCTTACCTAACGTAAAGAAAGTAAATACGAAAAATTCACCACCCTAAAGTAGTGGGACCCCTAAAGTAAATGAAGGCCAAACTATTTACACAGTTCAAGGACTTATAACATGTATAATGAGAAGGATATGCAACTCTTACACAATCCATTTGGCATTTTAAAATATGTGGTGGGACGTTTGATATGCTTTCACTTTGCAACTAACTACTGAAAAAGTTGAACATGGATTTTGATAAAATGATGTTTTTCTGAAAGCTGAGACATTTTTATGTTTTTAGAGAAAATTTCATTTCATTATAGCAAGTACTTTCTTCAATACACATGATTGAAATTTGTAATCAAAACATTTTCATCGATTTTTTTTTGTCACTTCCGGTTTGCATCAGTAAAAATTGCACCACAATATGCACCTAAAGGCTTTAAAAGTAATTAACAGTATTTCACAAAATTGATATTTTCTTAAAATTTGACATCTACTGCACTGCTAGGACAATTTTTGTGACCATCATTATGATAATTAATGATTTAAAGATAGTGTCCCAAAAATAACAAAATCTCACATCCCCCGATATTTTTCCTTTTTATCACGAGATGCTTATCCTTCTCATTATAAGTCCTTGCACAGTTGTAAGTCTAAGGTAGGAGCTGAAGTTGAGACACTTGGGCTTTGAATGCGGCAAGTGTGTTGGCGGCTGCAATAGATGAAGGTAGTGAATTCCAATTTTTGATGGTACAGGGGAAGAACGAGTATTTCCTGTAGTCATGACTGCTTGATGGTATTTGATAGGACAGGTGGTGCATGTTCCTGCTAGTTCTTGTAGGCGGAAGTAGTTTGTCCTCTTTATTGATGGAACGTCATTGATTTTTATTTTATATAACATTTGAAGTCCAAAGGCAATAAAGGTGATAAATCGTTGAACTTGTATTGATATTGATAAAAAAAATTTTTTGGGGAAAAAGCCCCATGGAGGCTCCAAAAATCAAAAGTTGAAATTCCCAATGTTCAATGACAATGTAATGATGAAACACATAATTATATAAGAACACTATAAACAACAAAAGCATACCATATGACCCCCTATGGCCAAGTTATAAGGAGTTTTCTTTTTTGAACACGCAGCAAAACCCCCATAGCAATTTTCAAAAGTTGGCGTCGCTGGCATGCCCTCTATGTAGCAAAAAGTTGGATATGATTTATGTAACCCTCAGTCTTTTACACTCCCGTGAGGGTTACAACTCGGTCCTTTTACCCGTAATGGAGCAGCCCTGTGTGATTCACACCAGGCAAAGTTATGGTTTTATTATTAGCTTACCAAACCCTTGATTGTGATAAATCCTCAAATTATTATTTTTCCTACCTTTTCAATGTAAATATGCATATTTTTCACATGACAACTGTTTAACATCACACTGAAAATTTGAAGTGAAGGTTTTGAAAAGTAAATTGCCTGTTTGACAAAGACTTATGAATAACATCATAAAATGCTGCCATGGATTCTGCAAATCAATGTTGGTCATCGACCAGAATTCAATTTAACACATATATAATACGGAAATGGTCAGATCTGGTCTTAAAATCCTACAACGATCATATTCTATAAAATAAATTTTAGAATGTTCTTAACTTGGAGAAGAATTTTGAAAATGAGTTTTGAAAAAAAAACATATTTAGCCACTTCAGGAGACTTTTTCACAGAAATATAGGTAACATAAGCAGTAAAAATTGATAATGTTTATACATCAGTAGGTATTTTGAATGCACATTGAAACTTATTTTTCTCCGTTATGACCAATGGGACCAAGTCATAACCCACATAGGAACATAGTGGACTAATGGTTACGTTGTCATATCTAGTAAAAAGTATGAAAGAGGACAGGGAGGAACTGACATTTTTTTATGAAACAAGTGTGCCTGTGCAGAATAGACCATGGTCAACAGAAAAATTAGATATTGCACAAACGTTTGAGTAACACAAATTTAGGCCTTAGCCTTTCTTTTTGTTTGGGGTCCTTATCACCTTGGGCTAAGGGAATCTTCTGACTTTTCTAAATTGTAACCCTTGAACAATAACCATAGCCAAAAACCTTAACACTACCTATAGTAAAAAATGCCGTAGATACTAAAAAATCTCCACCCCTAAGGCCATAACAAAAAATATCCTAGATTCTCATTCCTGCTCTCCCCAATTTTTGTCACCCAACTTCAAAATTTTTATTATGATTTTTTGGTCCATTTTAGGTACATTTCTTTTAAAATGACAGCATTTTTCGCAAAGTCTGATAAAAAAATTAAAATTAAAACTCGCCTCTGCGCCCCAAATTTTGAGAAAAAATGGATGAGAATCTAGGTCGAGTTATTTTGATGAGGCCTTAAGTAAACAAGGCCAAAATGTTAACACAGCCTCTCTTCTTGACATTTGCTATGTATGTATTCACAATTGGCATGATTGGTATTTTGTCTCCAAATGACATCACATTTGTCTCCCAATAACCCCTTAAGGTCATGGAACAATCAACATTTGAATAATGATGTCATATGTACAATTTGCAGGAACCTGTGAGAAATAAAAAGCTATGGCAGACCAAAGTGTAAATACTGTGGAAGTACGTCTATCGTTCATGGGGTTCTAGTTTTCGTGGATTTCACGAAGTTAAGTTCCCAATGAAACGCATTTTTCCTTAGAGTTTTAATGCAGTAAACAAGAAACCAAGAATTTAAGATTGTTCGCTGGTCATGTTTATGTATTTCTGTCAGATTTTCGGATTTCTTTGGTTTTATCCATTGAAAAGCTTAATAATTTTTTACCGGTGACCCCATAATTTTTTCCATAATTTCATTTTATACATCTTTTAGAGCATTCTTACAAAATTTTATTCAATTGCTGTTATTTTGTCACATTCATTATTGGATAAACATTCCTCATGTTAAACCTATGAAAAGTGCAGAGGAGTTCAGTTTCCCGCCATTTTTTCAAACACTTGAATCTCAATAATTACATCGGTAACCTATGAATTTTTTTCACTTAAATTACTTCATTAACAATTTTCTAACAAAAAATCACATTTAATCGAATTCGTTGTCATTTCAAAGTTGACCAGCGAACATCCTTAAATACCAATGAAAAAGTGATTGTTATAAAAACCATGAAAATTGATGTCCACAAATAAAAGTACTTCCACAGGTTTAGGAGTTGGAACTTAGAACCCATACAGGAACTGGTTTCATTCAAAAATTGTACCCTAGAATAGAAGGAGAGGGGTGCAATTTTTGAATGAAACAAGTACCTCAGCTGTTAGAAACCCTTTTCCTTTGTCTTTCTGTCCATTTTTGCTGTTTCCGGTTTTGCACGGACCCATTATTAGAAAGACATTAGAGCAAAGAATGTCTATGCCAAGAAAGCCATTTTGAATAAATTCACAAACAGGTTATTGTGTCTGAACAGGTCTTCATAAAGTAAAATAATTATTTTTGAATTTTTGCAAATTTGGCACAAATTTGCATCTGTTTAGATCGATAACAACTAGTAAAGTGTAGAAAATTATTCCATTTCCATTTTTAACCGGGTTTTCCCGTTGGGAAATCCGGTTATTGAAATGCAGATTTACGGCGGTTGGGCGGGCGGGCGGCTGCCAGATCTTGTAAGCGCAAGTCCTCTGAAACCATTCAACAGAATTTAATGAAACTTTGTATGAAGCAAGGACATCATATTTAGATGTGCATATTGTTGGGGATTTTTCATCCTACAATTGTTCCAGGAGTTATGCCCCTTTGAACTTAGAAATGTATAGGTGTTTTGACCATATGCTTGTAAGCGCAAGTCCTCTTTAACTGTTCAACAGAATTTCATGAAACTTTGTATGTAGCAAGGACATCATACGTAGATGTGCATATTGTTGGGGATTTTTCATCGTACAATTTTTCCAGGAGTTATGCCCCTTTGAACTTAGAAATTTATAGGTGTTTTGACCATATGCTTCTAAGCGCCAGTCCTCTTTAACCATTCAACAGAATTTCATGAAACATTGCATGTAGCAAGGACATCATATTAAGTTGTACATATTGTCGGGGATTTCTCATTGTACTTTTTTTCAAGGAGTTATGCCCCTTTTAACTTAGAAATTTATAGGTGTTTTGACCATATGCTTGTAAGCGCAAGTCCTCTTTAACCGTTCAACAGAATTTCATGAAACTGTATGTAGCAAGGACATCATATGTAGATGTGCATATTGTCAGGGATTTTTCATCATACAATATTTCCAGCAGGCCTGGGGTCAATTACATTGCAATGTAATGCATTACATTACTATTACTTTGTGAATCTAGCATTACAGTTACAATTACAATTACATTTTTTCCTCATGTAATGCATTACATTACTACATGTATTACTTTGCCTATGTAATGCATTACATTACACATTACTTTAAAAAAAAATGCAAATAGAAACATTTCAAACACAGTAATGAGTTTGATAGAAACTGGGTGCATTTGATGCATTGTATGTATACCACATCAGTGATTTTTATACTCCATGTTATTGGGAAAATTAGCAGATACATGTACATCAGTTTAATTGTAAAAACAATTTCAGAATATTAAACCTAGTGATGTAACCAAGAAAAAATTAAACAGAAATTGTTCCCTATAAAGATAAAATCTTTGAAAATTGAATATATTGGAAAATTTTTAGTAATAAGATTTATTTTTGGATTTGCAATTTGAAATTTCTTTTGAGTAGATTTGGAAAATATAGCCTTTGGACTGGGCCTATCCAGAAGGAAAATCACAGTACGGTACATGGACATTTACATTTCCACTGATTTGATCATCTTTGGTTTCAAATGTGACTTTGTATGAAGCAAGGACATCATATTTAGATGTGCATATTGTTGGGGATTTTTCATCGTACAATTTTTCCAGGAGCTATGCCCCTTTGAACTTAGAAATTTATAGGTGTTGACCATATGCTTGTAAGTGCAAGTCCTCTTTAACCATTCAACAGAATTTCATGAATCTTTGTATGTAGCAAGGACATCATATGTAGATGTGCATATTGTCGGGGATTTTTCATCATACAATTTTTCCAGGAGTTATGCCCCTTTGAACTTAGAAATTTATAGGTGTTTTGACCATATGCTAGTAAGCGCAAGTCTTCTTTTACTGTTCAACAGAATTTCATGAAACTTTGTACTAGTAGGTAGCAAGGACATCATGTGTAGATGTACATATTGTGGGGGATTTTTCATCGTACAATTTTTCCAGGAGTAAAGCCCCTTTGAACTTAGAAATCTATAGATGTTTTGACCATATGCTTTTTGTTTGACTTTTAAGTAAAGTAACTTTTCAGTGATTTTTAAGAGTGATGCCATACACTGCACATAATGAGAGGAGGTACATCACACAAGTACCTATAGTAGAACTTCTATGGCTCGAACTGCAACAGCTCGAACACCATGGATGTCTCAACCCTTTTTCTGGTCCCTTTTGTTCAAGTTTCAACATAGTTGGACCTCAAATTTCTCGAACACTCTTGTAACTCGAACTGTTTTCATTGGTCCCTTGGGTGTTCAAGCCATCAAAGTTGGACTGTATTTCTGCATTCAAATAGTGAAGGAAAACCCGTTTTGATGTCGTATCGACATCCATTTCAGACATATCAAAAACTGCCTGACCGAAGGACAAAACTTGAGTCGGTCTGGCAAAAATTATCAGCCTGGAATACCCTTGTCCATCCGTCCGTTCTTCTGTCCTTCCGTCCGTCCGTCCGTCCGTCCGTCCTTCCGTCTTTCCGTCCATCCGTCCGAGGTTTATTGCATTTTTCTCAGCTACTGTTGGGCCAATTTATTTCAAATTTGGTATTTGACTTATATATGTATGGGGGGAAAGTGTTATCTGCCATTTTGGTTGCCTTATGATATCAACTTCCTGTTTGGCGGGACTTAGCCATTTTTTCCCTTTATTAGCTCACCTGGCCAAAGGCCATGTGAGTTTTTGCCATCACTCGGCGTCTGTCGTCCGTCCGTCCGTCCGTTAAATTTTATTCAAAAATCTTCTCCTCTGAAACTACTGGGCCAATACTTACCAAACTTGGCCTGAATCATCACCAGGGTATGCACTTTCAAGTTTGTGATTTTTATGTTCGTAGACCAAACAACATGGCTGCTGTTACTAAAAATAGAACATAGGGGTAAATTGCAGTTTTTGGCTAATAATTCGAAAACCGTTACAGATATCAAAAATCTGACATGGGGAAAAATGAAAGCATGACAAGATCTACCCGCTGTGCAATTTTGAAGAAAATTCTAAAACCCATCTCGGAGTTATAGCCCTTTTTCCGTTAAATTTTCAAAATTTTTGCATTTTTTATTTTTATGCCCCCAGATCGAGGATCAGGGGGCATATTGTTTTTGTCCTGTCTGTCTGTCTGTCTGTCTGTCTGTCCGAAACTTGAACCTTGGCTATAACTTTTGAACTATATAAGGTAGACTTTTGATACTTGGCAAGTGTATAGGTCTAGTCAAGAGGAACATAAATATGCAAAAAAAATTAGGTCAAAGGTCAAGGTCATAGGGGTCGAAAAGGGGTAAAATTGGGAATCTGGGGGCATATGTAGTGTTTCACAAACACATCTTGTTTATTTCAAAAAGTGTAACAGATAGAAGTCAAATGTTAATTCAAAAATGTTCAGCATATCAAGATCTACCTACCCTGAAATTTTGAAGAAAATCCATAAACCCTTGTAGGAGTTATTGCCCTTTTTTCACCGAATTTTTTAAATTTTCGTATTTTTCATCTATTATTTCCAAAACTATAGAAGATGAAGGAGTTATCGCCCTTTTTTCACTGAATTTTTTAAATTTTCGTATTTTTCATCTATCATTTCCAAAACTATAGAAGATGAAGGTTATGTGTAAATTGATGAAATGTTTGCCATGCTGTGGCGACTTCAAAACTGATGTTGAAAATTGTTCCTTGACTGCCATTTTCAAAATGGCCTCCAAAAAAGGCGGGAAAATTCAACATTGTCCGATTTCAATGAAACTTGGTTTCCAAATAGATCTTGATGTTGTGAGTTTAAAACCGGTGTTGAAAATTATTCCTTGACCGCCATTTTCAAAATGGCCGCCAAAAAAGGTGGGAAAATTCAACATTGTCCGATTTCAATGAAATTTGGTTTCCAAATAGATATTGATGTTGCGACTTCAAAACTGATGTTGAAAATTGTTTGTTGACTGCCATTTACAAAATGACGTCTCGACTTCAAAACTGGTGTCAAAAGTGGTCCTTACCAAGACTGTTTTTTATCAAAAAATCCCAACAAAGAAATATAATAAAACATGATCAGACTTTAAAAACAGTTCAAGATATTGGAGGTGTTCGACCTACGAAAGTTTGAGAAACTGAAGATCAACTGTATAACTTACATTGTTACCTTGATTGTGGCAACTGAAAACCAGGTGAGCGATACTGGCTCCTGGGAGCCTCTAGTTGAACATAGTGAAAATTTTCGTCGCACTTTTCTCAGCAACTGTTGGGCCAATTTATTTCAAATTTGGTATTTAACTTTATATATGTGGGGAATGCGTTGTCTCCTGTTTTGGTCGCCTTATGATATCAACTTCCTGTTTAGCAGGACTTTGTCATTTTTCCCTTTATTGAACATAGTGAAAATTTTCGTTGCACTTTTCTCAGCTACTGCTGGGCCGATTTATTTCAAATTTGGTATTTAACTTTATATATGTGGGGAATGCGTCATGTCCCATTTTGGTCGCCTTATGATATCAACTTCCTGTTTTTGCGGGACTTTGCCATTTTTCCCTTTATTGAACATAGTGAAAATGTTCGTCGCTTTTTTCTCAGCTACTGCTGGGCCGATTTATTTCAAATCTGGTATTTAACTATATTTATAGGGGGAATGCGTCGTCTCCTTTTTTGGTCTCCTTATGATATCAACTTCCTGTTCCGCGGGACTTTCCCTTTATTGAACATAGTGAAATTTTTCGTCGCACTTTTCTCAGCTACTGCTGGGCCGATTTAATTCAAATTTGGTATTTAAATTTATATATGTGGGGAATGCGTCGTCTCCCATTTTGGTCGCCTTATGATATCAACTTCCTGTTTGGCGGGACTTTGCCATTTTTCCCTTTATTGAACATAGTGAAAATTTTCGTCGCACTTTTCTCAGCTACTATTGGGCCGATTTATATCAAATTTGGTATTTAACTTTATATATGTGGGAATGCATCATCTCCCATTTTGGTGGCCTTATGATATCGACTTCCTGTTTGGCGAGACTTTGCCGTTTTCCCCTTTATTGAACATAATGAAAATTTCATCAAACTTTTCTCAGCTACTGCTAATGGATGATTTATTTCAACAAGTGGGGGTATATCTAGCACGACAACGCGTGCAACCTCATGTTTTATTATGATATTTTCAAATATTATTGAGATATAAGCGATTTATTTTTGTTAAGTGGAAGTTTTATCATGTCTCGATGGCTGTTTGATTTCACTAGAATTTGCTGAGTTACCAATCTCTGTACATGTATATGTGTAACTTTAAATAGTGTCCATCGTGAAATACTGTCCAGCGCCGCCTTATAATTATTGCCTATGATAAAGTCCAAGGACAGAATAAAAGGCATTAGTAATTACTTTCGTTCTGTGGGGGGGTTTTCAATACAAATATTACACACACTAACACTATTTCCCAGGACAATGTTTTGGCTTACATACATGTCTCTGATCAATGTTAGCCAATATCTTTTCTGTAAATAGGTGAAAGGGAAAACAGATTTTGACCACCTGTTTAAGTATGCTACAATGATTCAGCTGATGGTTATGATAACCTGAATATATAGGTCAGAGTCAGTGAACTTATATCTATTCAATTTTGAACATCTATTTGTTTTATCTAATTAACATTAAGGGCCTATGTGGGGGAGTTGTCTGTTTATAAATTCACCTGTACCAGGACTGTAGCCTGGCCACTTTGTAGAGAGAACCTGAAAACTGATTCAGGGACCGGTGCCCTTCTAAGAAGTGTCCAGGTGAGTGTTAAACTGATTGCAAGTAATGAAATGATTGCTTACAACAGGCATAAAAATTAATCAGACCAAATTATTTCAAATTGTAACAGGTGTGTATTGCAAAGGCCATCTTATGAAGCATCAGTTTTCAGGGGTGTCCTCTAGGGACAATGACAGAGCTGCCAGGCACGTCCCCAAGTGTTGTATAGGTGAATGCCCTCTGTATGCTGGGTAGTCATGTCAAAAACTGACAAAATGTTTCAGCAACAACATGCAGTATGCAGTATGAAGAAAGTCCCTCAAATATTTTTCGTACAAGAGCAGACTCTGGGAGTAGTATAGAAGGCTAAATTTCCTACCCCTACCAGTTTCACCCATTTTCAATCAAGTGACTACCGGGATCAAAACTTAGTCTCAATTTTCCTTCCATCTTTGTATCTTTCTTCTTCTGTAAATGATGATTTACGGTGTGAGACGACCCATGTGAGATCGATGCACGTGATCTCGTCTCCCATGGGTAAATGACCAACCAGAAGTGTTCATTTTTGTGATACAACAATCGTAACCATGACTTAATGTCATAAAACACCTGACGTCACAATGTAAGGTACACTCTTTCAAATGTCGACGACGTAACTTGCACAGTATAGGTTTCCAGATGTTTGTTGTTGTATTTTACGAAAGAAATAGCTACTTACATTAGATCAAAATCAAAGATCGGAATATCTTTCACTCATGTAAGAAATTCTTCGCGAGTATTGCTCAAATGATGTAAAACTAATCAATCAATCACCCTGATGAAACAGATTTAATTCCATGAAGTTAATTGCACTTCCAGGCACCTGAATTGGTTTCCATGGGCTCCGGCTACAGATCTGATGAGCTCGAAAATCTTTAAAACTTTACAAAACAGCCCTGCAGCAAATGAAAGTTTAATATCTAAAACCATCTGGTGACATACATTCTCAATAAAATTATTATTAAAAACATATTTACTTTTCAACTTAAAAGTTATAGTAATAATATTTTATGTTTGTTTAATTGTTTGGCTTAAAACCAGGTCTTCCTATTATTAAATATTTGGTCAATTTCACCAGATGGAATATATATTCTTTGTGATAATTTCACATTAAATTGTATATGTTTGATATAATATTTAATATAGATTATGATTTGAAGCAGTTAAAGAAGTAGGGCAGAAATTTTGTTATCTGGGTGAGTAATACCCATGAGAACTAAATACAAATTTCTTGTACTTTTATCTTAAATGCTCTAAAATTATAAATAAACCTTGAAAAAAAACGTAAACAAACCTTGATTTCTCATTTGTTTATTATCTTTTGTAGAGCTGAAATTGAGATGTGGAGATTTTAAAATTGAGGTAAGAATTTTAAGATTATCACAAATATTGATCATCCTATTGATTTACAAAAAAAAAAATGTTTACTGTTATTCTTAATTGGAATCCTACATGTCTAGATAGCAACACTTCAGAATATATTTCAAGTTCCAATATCTTTTATTGTAAGGTTAACTATTTTCCTTGGTTTTTGCAACAAAGGTTAAGGTCACAACTTCTAAAAATTGAACAAAAATTTGACATTTTATCCGTTTCCAAACACTATCCTCAGAACCACATCACATGTCACATCTAAATGAAATTTGGCATAGATACATGTATTACTAATGATAGAGGGCATAGGACATTTGCACTTTTTTACCTGTAATTCGAGTGGACATTTGCGCATCTAAAATTTGGACAGTTACGCTTTAATTTTTTTCTTACCTGTATTTAATTTAACACCCATTTGCGCTTTTATTTTTATATGACCGCAAAAATTTTGCAGTCGTATTATGTTATGGCGCAGTCGTCGGTGTCGGTGTCGGCATCTGTGGCCAGCATAACTTTGTTTCTAGTGGAGGGATCATCTTCAAATTTCAGTATGTGGTTTCTTGGCATAATGGCTATCCCGGGTTTTAATTTCGGGTTTATGGCCCCACCCGTTTCAGAAAAAGGGGCCAAAAAGGGGTAAAATTGGGTATTTTTGTGTCTGTGGACAGCATAACTTTGGTTCCAGTGAACAGATCATTTTCAAATTTTAGTATGATGTTTCTTGGCACATGCTTTAGCCTTGGCTATAATTTTATGTTCCTGGCCCCGCCCATTTTAGAAAAAGGGGCCAAAAGGGGTTAAATTGGTTGTTTTCACATATTTGACTGTAGAATCTTTATTATTTATCGGATTTTGATGGGGTTTCTTTCAGTAAACTCCTTAGAAAATTTCCAATCTGGAATATGCCAATAGATTTCACATGGCATGTACCGTTCACGAGATAAATGGGGCCCAAAAGGGGCGAATTTCAAAAATTTCATTTTGTTATTTTTAGTCCGATTTTGATGCAATTTTTTCCTAAGGATGCCAAATGAAAAATTATCGTAGCGCTCTACTTTAAGATTTTTGGTAACTTGTTTCCTTACCCAGCTATGAGGGGCCGAAGGGGGCCAAAATCGTAAATTTACAGATAACCAAAAAATTTTATTTTTCATCGGATTTCGATGGGATTTTTTTCTTTGGATTCCTTTTGATGTAAGCTTTCAGTACTATGTCAACCGATTTGGCGTAGCTCTTACCGTTTCCGAGCTATGAGGGGCTAAATGGGCCAAAATTGTAAATTTACAGATATTCTAAAATTTTTATTTTTTGTCGGATGTTGATGGGATTTTTTTCTTTGGATTCCTCTTGATGTAAGCTTTCAGTAGTATGACAACAGATTTGGCGTAGCTGTTACCGTTTCGGAGCTATGAGGGGCTGAAAGGGGCCAAAATTGTAAAGTTACAGATAACCTAAAATTTTTATTTTTCATCAAATTTCGATGGGATTTTATTCTTTGATTCCTCTTTATGTAAGCTTTCAGTTATATGTCAGCGGATTTGGCGGAGCTCTTACAGTTTCCGAGCTATGAGGGGCCGATTTTTTTTATTTTTCATCGCATTTCGATGGGATTTTTTTCTTTTGATTCCTCTTGATAAAAGCTTTCAGCATCATGTCAATGGATTGGGCGTAGCTCTTACCGTTTCTGAGCTATAGAGGGTCAAAGAGGAATCATAAGGAGTCATAAGGGCTAATTTTTATTTTCCCTACTTTGTGTCCAGCTAATTACTAGGTAAATCTCCTTATTGCGTCCATCAAATATTGTGTCAAGCTCTTTCCTATGTCCATACTCACTTTAAATTACACTTTTTCAAATTTCAGTGGACGACATGCTGCGGTCGTATCATGCTGCGCTCGGCGTAGCCCTTTATTTTACTTGTGTTTACCTATCTTTAAAAAATAAAGTATAAATAGCACAGAATCTTTCAAAGTTCACTTTATGGAACAATTTTATGTAACTCGCTAAGTAATCTTTATGTATTTGAATGTTATTTAAAAAGTGCATGCCTGAATTAAGTGGAGCTCAATTTATTTTTGCACTTTGATAAAAAAAAATAATAAGGACCCCAGTGCATGAACGACTGCCTGTTAACGGGTAGTTAACACGACATTAAGTTTTAACAGAAGATTATGTCCTATTTTGAAAAAGGGCAAATGTCCATTTTAAAAAGCACAAATGTCTCTCGCTGTGATCAGAGGAGGAACGCACTTGATTTTGAGGTTTGTGCAACAAAGCAGGGTTTGACACTTAGGGACCGACCATTTAACTTGAAGGG
>MJUU01022839.1:7110-24719 GCA_002080025.1 Modiolus philippinarum
AAAAACAGTTCACAACTGATTTATTTGACCAAAAATATTTAAGAACCAGCTGAAATGCCCAAAACACAATAAAAGAGGAATGTCTTGCCTCCCTCAATGAAAAAGTAAAGTCTTCTATAACACCTAGATGTTTGTATTTGATGAAAAAGAGCATCAAGTAAATTAGACAAAAAAACTTCGTGCAAAACGCCTTGAAATCTCACACGACTAAAAAGGATCGAAGGTTGCGCATAAAAACGGTCCCCTTGAAGATTTTTGCAAAATGTTAATTTCTTTACAGTGATATCAAAATGATAATAATAGTAATATTTATTCAGGCAAGTGCATACAGTCATATCATGTACACATAAAACAATATTTAAAACCGTGTTAAGCAGTGAATACCAGTAGTTTCAAAAGTATATATATTGTAATATTGAACACATAGGATAACCAATAAGGTCAAACAGACTTATTTCCAAAGGGGTCCTTGTTAATAATTACAAAAATACCTAACAGTCTACTCATATGTCCTATAAGCAAATACAAATAAACCTAAATGAACAAGTATTAAACAAAAATGGCGGAATATATACCACTGAGACACCTTAAACTTCAACACATACGAACACTTTCAGCTCTTATAGAGCTTTGATTGTAAATTTTGTTGAAACTAAGGAGTATCTCCCTCATGCAAAGCTCTGTCCTTAGCTGATTTTGGTTTCCTATTTAGATCATATTTGGTAATTTGTTCTCTATCAGTTTTTAAACATCTTTGACATTATGGTCTTCCACATGTATTAGATTTTATCTGCACTGAAGGGACATAAGTTGTCGAAATGCGCATATGCAGAATCAAAATTCACAGTAACTTCGGTATTTAGTTATTGTTTATTTGAGGAGATGGCAGGTAAACAAATTTACAGGGGAGACAATTTTTGTGAACTACTTCCCCACCTGGATACACCATGTAATGATATATTTACTAAATTGCATGTTTTGTAAAGGATTCTTTATTCATACACACGTTTAATAGTTCTATATTGAATATAGCATTTCACATGCTTGTTTTGCATGCAGAGAGAGGTTTTAGAGAAAGTCTATCTGATGAATCAAAAGGAAAAAAAAGTCAAGATATTGATCTCTTATTTTATTCAAGGTTACTGTCAAGATTTCAAATGAGAAATGATAGTTATATGCATGTCAGATGTTAAAAGAAATATGATTGTGAAGCATGTCACTTGCATTGTCAAAGAGCAGGAGTAGGGCATGTAACTTAAATTAATCTTTGAAGATTAAAGAGTCAAACTTTAATTACTTTTTCTTGAAAAACATGACACTACAGTCATAATTTATGTTTTCTGTAAAGAATATTTAGAATTTCATGAAATCTTTGTCAAAATTGACTGGTGCATCATATATTAAACGTGTTTCAAATTGAATTGTACTTGTCTAATTAAGCCAAACTGATACATGTATCCTTTCTTTGTTCGTTACTTTTCTAACCTGGTCCCAAAAGGTTTTCATGGATTCCATAACAACGATGGCAATATCTGCATTTTCAGTGGCCTGATTCTGGATTCAGTAAACTGGGATTGGCATCTTTGCATTGACCAATGAAATTAAATGTTGCAATAACGAATGGAATTATTGCATATTCACAATTATTCCAATGCAGTGTATATGATGCAACAACTTTCTGTTGTCATCATACATCAGATGATAATGCTTATTCAACAGTCAGATATGCATTGTATTATAAATTTGTAATGGTATGTTTGGTTTTTAATGCTGAAATGTACAAAAGTATTATATTAATCCACTAACACCAAACATAAATAAATGTTTTGGCATTTAAAAATTTGTAATGAGAAAAATCTTATATTATGAGTCATATTTTGGTTTTTTTTTTTTATTTAATTAATATACAGCATATTTCATTAATATCAAAATTAGAAACATATATCAGTAAAAAAAAATACTATTTTTTGTACATTTCAGCCTAGAAGTAAAACGAGTGAAGTCTACTTCTTACATACGGGGTTTAATTGTTGGACCTTTCTTTGTCTCGGCAAAGTTGATAGTGTTCTTGACTTTTGTGACTTTTGTTCTGGTTGGAGGAAGATTATCAGCCGAGATTGTTTATGTCACAGTATCTTTGTACCAAGCCATCCGCCTGTCTACAACACTTTTCATTCCATTTGCGATCCAGTGTGTTTCAGAGACTAAAATAACATTAAGAAGATTACAGGTTTGTAGGGATTTGTGTGTTAAGTCACCTACACTGAAGGTCCTCATTCATTAATTTTTATAGGGTTTAAGTAAGGTCTATTCATAATGTAGAAATTCATGTAACCTTATCCCCAATTTGTTAAAAAGGCCCATGGACTTCATGTCAAGGTCCTTTGGTCCATAATACATATAGTATCATCTGCCCCTTACTGCTTTACCCACTACCTATATTAAGGATTGTGGCAACTTTCCTTATCCTCAGTCTGTATTAGAGTCCCCTCCACTTCATAAAAACCCCTTGTTGTTACTGATGCATGTAAAACTTTTCAAACTCATGCTCACTTTATTAAAAAAATCCCAAGTGTTATTGAGGCCTGTATAAAAATCTGCTAGAGGTCCATATGTAAGCTATTCACATATGAAGGTGAAGATTTTAATATAACCTCTACAAATTAATCAAGATTTCCATGTAAACTTTACTCAAATAGCTAAGGTCCATGTAAGCTCTACTAAAAAATTTGCTGAAGAGATTCATATAAGCTCTGCTATTTAATTTACTAAAGAGGTCCACATAATTTTTCCCAAACATCTGCTTAATAGTTCCATGTAACGTCATCACATATATCTGTTGATCTGTTAATATAACAGGTTTATGTAGGTTCTACACATAAATGTTGAGGATACCTGTGGATGTTCTACACATAAATCTGTTCAAGAGGACTTTGTAAGTGATACACTTAAATCTGTTGAAGAGGGCTTTGTAAGTTCTGTACATACATCTGTTGAAGAGGGCTTTGTAAGCTCTATACATTAATCTGTTGAAGAGGGCTTTGTAAGCTCTCTACATAAATCTGTTGAAGAGGGTTTGGAAAGTTCTATTCATAAATCTGTTGAAGAGGGCTTTCGTAATCTGTTGAAGAGGGCTTTGTAAGCTCTACACATAAATCTGTTGAAGAGGACTTTGTGAGCTCTATACATATAAATCTATTGAAGAGGACTTTGACTTTGTAAGCTCTAAACATAAATTTGTCTAAAAGGACTTTGTAAGCACTTCACATAAATCTGTTGATGGACCGATTGATAGAAATGACAAAGTGACATGTGACATGGTTGATAGGTGAATAGAATTGACAAAATGACTGGATTGACAACAAATAGAAAGATCAAAATGACAAGGTAGACAGAAAGTCAGAAATGATGAACCAGCAGGGTTGATAGTTGGTCAAGCCAGAAAAATGTCAGGATGGAGGGGTAGACAAAAATGACAGAATACACAGAATCAACAAAGGGACAGGAAAAAAAATACAGAAAGGAGAGATTCACATAAACAACAAAATTAAAGGGGCAAATAAAAGTAAATATAAGTGTCAGTATGAACAGTGAGACAGAAATTCTAAATTGACATAGTGGACAGAGACAGAAATTGCTCACTAAGAGTTCAGACAGACGGAGAGGATGTACAAAATTAAACTTTAAACAGATGCAAAGAAATGACAAAATGACCCTCTTAAATGAAAAAAGACAAAATAATAGGTGATATGTTAAGATCACACATTGCAGAATTATGTATTGGTCAGATGGAAATCAAACACCTTATACCTTCATAAATTTTTATTTAGAACGATTGAATGTAAAATTGAGGAAATATCCATTGAAAAGAGAATCTACAAAAGATACCTGTTAACTAAAGGAGCCTTTATTGTTTTAGTTGGAAAAAGGGAATAAGTTCATATTTGCTTGCTTGCTAGATTCTTACAATTGAGTATGTTATTAAGAAAGTCCTGTGGTGGTGACAATGAATGTGTACATGTTTAATATGTCCTTTTAGAATGAAGTCAAGAAAATTACCACATTTTTCAATAAAATTTGATAGAAATGAATAAAAATTTCAATGGGTAACTTAAACTTTGGTCATTATTTTCACTAATTACCACTTGGCGTCCCCAGCTGTAAAATTCTAATCCTTTGAAAACACTGGCCCCAAATGAAACCAAACTAATGGCATAAACCTTAATCAGGATGATTGTAAGAAAGTTTCTTGTTTTTTTATGTCTATCAGAAATTTAAGATCTTAATTTTACTCCTAATCTTGATCTTGATTTACTATTTGAACATGTCAGTAGAATATATTGAATGCTATGTCTTAAAAACCATTGAAAGATCATATAAATTTTAATCAAGCTTTGTATCAGTATGGTCTTCTACAAAAGGTTTTATGGAAGTACTGATCATAATTCCAACATTGTGGCTATAGAAAATCTTAGTTTAATATTTAACATTATTGGGAAAGCTTATAAAAGAACTGCTGCATCTTGAAAATTGTTTCAAAAATAAAATTATTTTCTCAGGCACGATAACATCATGGTCATCTAAAATGTATTAATTGAGTACATATCATATATCAAATATGGCTGCCACTGTTGATCATAACTTATGGCTGAAACATGCAAACTGAACTGTGATGATTCTCTACAAAATATGTTGTTTTATTATCAATCATACATTCAAAATGGTCACCATGATTGGTCTTAGTTTCAACAATTGCTTTATCATAGGAAATATTCCATGTACAAAACTTGTAGCCTGTTGCAAGTTCATGTTAGCCTCTAGTTATTATACCTAACTAAAACCTCCTAAACTAAGAAAAAAATATTGAATAAGAATTGCAACGGATTGTATGACTTATTATGGTCATATTTTTTGGCATTGTATGGTTTTCAAAAAGACACCTGCATCATATATATACATGTACATATAAATTGTTACAAACAGGACTTTGGGTTTTGAGTTCCCCAACTGTATGTAAACAGTCAAGGAAATGCTGACAAAAACTTTGATTATTTAGGATACAGTTGAAGTTTGTGCGTTATCATTGGAATTTGACCAGCAGTGTAGAAATCATGTACAACTATGGCAACAAGATTCTTGAACTTGCGGTATTAATTCCGTTTTTTCTTACCACTGACCAAACAAGGGCCAGGAACATATATGTGGCTATGGTGTGTTTTAGATGTTTACATCAAAGAATTTTGAAAGCATTCACTTACTATATCAGCACTGCATTTACAACATTAGTAACTATTGGACGTGTACAGGTTTGTGCTACATTTTGACCTTTCTTTGTTAAGTCATATTGGAAGGCCTTTCATACATTTGTTGAAGGTGAAACATACCACTAGAATTCAAGTGTTACTTGAAGTGTAAGATTTTATGAATGGCTCCATGAAGTCCTGAAAAATCAAAATTTGTTTATTTATATCTGTAAAAACTTATCCCTGGCACCTGGATTGGTTTAAGGGTCTGACTGGGCACATCCTAAGATGTTGAGTATCGGAATATATGTTGATGCTAATGGGAAGTCTAGCCAATAACCATTGTAGACACACTTCTTGCAGTATAAAGACCCCTTCTATATTCCATAAATGGTGTAGAATTACTGGAGTTTAATGGAAGTCCACAATTTCCTACCTCTTGCCCATTTCTCACCTCTTCTACTTGCAATCAATTCTTATTTCCCCAGTAATCCCATCCACCCTATATATCTTTCTCCTTTAACATTATTTGAAGTGATTATCTTGTTCCTTGTAGATAAATTTGCAAATCATGATCCAAACAATTAAGTAATGAGCATTTAGCCATATCCTGAAACTACTTGGGTATTTTGTTATTTAAACATTCAGGGTCACCAACTTTATTTATATAATATATTGGAACATGATTTTTTATGACAAAAAGGGATGATGGCTACCCATGCTTAGGCTTAGTCTCAATGTTTCACTGCATCATGACCAAAACAAGAAAAGCCTTGGCTATTGTTCTATATTTAATTTGGTTCTACCTTTCAAACGGAAACAGAATTGCCTGATTTCTTCATTAACAATCAGTAATATATGATATTCTAACAATTCCTGTGGAAAAGGATCTATTAATGCACTGCAACAAAAAGTCACTCATGGGGAATGTGGTTTTACCCTCTTCAGTCCTTCCGTTCATTCATTTGTTCGTTCGATCGTCCATCCGTATGATTATTTGTCCATTTGAAGAAAAACACAAGTCTTGATGTATTTAAGAAATTATGCAACAAAATTTCAACAACTTGAAAGGTATCAAGCTCGTGATGTTTGCCAGATGTACACACACCTGTTTGAATATTCAAAAAGGTCATTATTGCCTTGGAAACTGGAAAGAGGCTGGAAAATGTAAAGTGGCTGAAATTGGATGAAAATTTACGGGAAGGTTGCATTGCACCAATAGAAATGATTTTTTGGCCCAGAATTTTCAAAATGGCCACTGTTGCCATGGAAATTGGGAAAAAAAGCAGAAAAATGAAAAGTGCCTCAAATTGGATGACATATTACAGAAAGATTTCCTAGCAGAATAGAAATGATTTTAGGGCTCACCACATGGAGATATGCTTGCTAAGGAATTTAATTCAACTTTGTATATTTTCTGGAAAAAGAAGGAGGTTTATCATCTTGTCCATATTTGTACTGTGTCCCCACTTGTACTGTGTTCACCTCTATTGTCTCCTCACACACTTAAATATGCACTTACCATATTCTTTATTGATCAAGGTTCAGTTAGTGGGAGTATAAATGGTTGTCTTTCGGGTACAGCTCTAGTTATGCAAGTAATTTTTGTTTTTGAAAGAATTAAAAAAAACCAGTATAGCAAATGCACATTTCAACGTTAATGTTTTTTCTCATTGGTCAAACTTTGACCAGGCCTACCTTCCAACGTCCATTCTTAGAGAGGAATATATGTTGCATGCTTGCTAGATTGTTCTATGGCTAGAATTTCACTTCCATCCAAAACTATGGAAATATCAACTGCTTTGTTCAATTTCATTTAGGAGACAGTTGAAGTATGTACATATTTACTGGAATATGACAAGTTTTACAGAAATAGTATTTTCCTATGGTGACAAGATTCTACAGCTAGTAGTGTTGGTTCCTTTCTTCCTTACCACTGACCAGATACGGGCCAGGAACATTTACGTAGCTCTTGCTTGTTTTGTATGCTTACACGATAGATGCTTGAGATTTATGTCATACATAATGAGCAATGTATTTACAACATTGGTCACTATACGACGTATACAGGTTTGTGCATTTCTTATTAATCTTTAAGTTCGCCTGGCCAAAGAACATATGAGGTCATTTAATAATGATAATTCATGGCAGTTATATATTGGTTGTCTTAGGCTAGGCCTTTATATGAATTTAACCCTGAGTGTTAGCGTAGAGTTCAATTTACAAATTTGAAGGCCCAGCCCATGGTTAACTGGCAACAACGTTATACCTGCCATGAATTAGAAAATGTATTCTAATTCTAATATGACAGAAAGTGAAATTTTCCATTCTGAAGTCCGTCTACTGTGTCTATGTTGTCAAAATACACAATCGGACGTTTTCAAACAGATGCAAGTTCAAAATCTGATTCATTAGCAAAACAATACTTATTTATGTGTCTGAAAAGCAGGGTTTAGTAAAAAAACTGTTCTCAACCTTTATTTCCTTCATGATTCATGATGAACAAAATTAAAAATATTATTGTTTTGCACTATATTGACTCTTATTCCGATAAAAAGTTTACATGTGCCAAGTATAAAGTTGTTGAGTATTATTCTGATTGATGAATAAACAGAGCCTTGTTAGAACATATTCATTCAATGTCTATGTTTTTTGTTTCATTTTCAAAAGTGTTCACAAAATATCGCCAAAACCATTAGGTCAGCTTGAACCCAAATATATGGAATGTTAATATTGGAGACTTTTGCGTTTCTGTGCCAATAGGGTCTGTAAGTCTCGTCCAATTTTGGGACTTCCGGGGACATAATTTGTACCCGAAAGTTGCATTTTTAACAGAAAAGTATGACGTTTCAAGCAAACAATAAGGACGTCATAATCCCACTTCATATTTTGGCGGGAAACGTTTTCAATTTTGACGAGACTTACAGACCCTATAGTCTTTGTGTCTAAATTCCAGTTTGATACTTATTTTCCAATTCTTTTTCTTGTGAAGATTGTACTGTTATAGTTCTTTCGGATACAATAATCAATAAACTGTTGGGCCTGGATGGCTGAATGGTTAAGGTAGTTCTACTACCTATACAAACACTGAAGTTTATCACCACTGCGGTGTGAGTTCGTGCCCAAATTTGTACATTACAAAAAAGGATGCACTCGACTTACAATCGTAAGTGATAAGGTGTCAGTTACCTGCCCAAGGTCAGTGGTTCTCTCCAAGCACTCCGGCTTCCTCCATCACTAAAACTGACCGTCATGAGATAGCTGAAATACTGCTGAAAGTGACGTTAAACCCCATATCAATCAATTAATCGATACACTGTACATAAAAAATATCATAGACTGAAATGTAAATACCGAAGATTGTAGATATATGTAGTTGGATGGAAAGTTTGATTTTTTTTGGAGTAGCTTTATAACAACTTTTGTAACATGTAGTGGGTAAATACCTTTTCTTTGGTGTGGTGAATTTACAAAGTCAAGTTGTTTACAAGAATTTATTAGTCTTTTCACAACCCTTTCCATTACTATTGACCCTACTACTGGTTGCACTTCATAATATGAAGTATGTGCTTTTGCATGCTTGCTGTGTTCTATTAGAGCTAAGTATCACATTGATAATTAAAAATTAATAAAGCAGAACTGTGGACTTTCAATACCTTCTTTTCTATCAAAGGTCAGTCATAGTATAATGCTACCTTTCCAATTTGATACGACTGCAAATGTTTGAAGTTGTAAGCTAACTTATGATTACTAAATTGTACTTTCGTTAAGACAAAAAGATTGTACATTTTTCATCCACATCATTTCTTGGGACTGTTATGTGCAAAGAATGGAGAAAGTTCAAAAGAATGGAGAAAGTTCATTGTAAGTTCAAATATAAACTTTTAATTGTTGCAAACATGATGTCCTGAATTTCATACCCCTATACTCTCCATGAACAGCACTGTTTTTGCAAAAACAAAGGCTGGTTGTGTTGCTTTTTAAATCAGAACAGATTCTGTTGGTTTTTAAAGCAGAGTAGTCTTGCTTTTTTGAACCAGAACAATAAATTGCTATTGAACACAGAACAGTCTTTTACTTTTTGAACCTGAATTGTCTTATGCTTTATGAGCAGGAACAATCTTGTCATTTTTTGAATCCAAACAATCTTGTGTCACCTTTTTTAACCTGCATCATCTCGACTCTGTTTGTGTGTCCACACTTCATGTAAGCCCAATTCTCCTTATATCAATGGAAGGATTTGATGAAACTTTACACAAAGGAAGGACACTAAATGGAGATGTGCATGAAGGAAATTAGGAAAGGGAGATAATTTTACTTTGCTTTTTCAAAGATTTCATCTGCACAAATTACCTTATAAGTGCAACTCCTCTTAAACCACCTGATAGATAATGATGAAAATTTAAGCAAAGAAAGGACACTATATGGAGATGTGCATGAGGGAATACAATTTTTTTTCAAAACCAGGAAGGGGAGATAGCTTTTAATTGTTATTATCTGCACAGATTATCTTGTAAACAGATTTCCTTTTAAAGCACTTTAAGGATTTGGATGAAACTTTACACAAAGGAAGTTCATTATATGGAGATGTGCTTGGAGGAATATAATTATTTTGAGAAACCAGGAAGGGAGATAATTTGACTTTGACTTTTTATTGAATCATTCTGCAATGTTTTTTTAGGACTTTGAAAAAAAAAACAAATACAGTATGACATCTTGGGGCCTCATTAAGATGTAGACAGGAATAAAAGCCCTGTCCTTGATAAAGTTGAGTTTTCTATGTATCATGTGCGTTTTTGTCACGTGTGCGTTCACTCCATATCCTTTCAATTTTCTACAAGTTTTTATTTCAGATATTAATTTATGCTGGATATAATTTTCAAATATGCTGGTCTATCAAGATTCATTTTTCTACCTTTAACCTCTCTACACAGATTGTCATTAGAACTGAAGATTTTATTGGATTCGGACAGATGGTCAGTTTCAACATGTTTAGAACATACAGATATTGTTAGAAAAGGACACTTTTTTATGTTTTCTTAAGACAGGTTTGGCTTGAATGTATCTTCAAATGTTCATGTCTGACTGGTACTGCAAAAATTGTTAAGGTGATATGTGGCTCTCTTCTTCATATAGACTTTTTAATCCTTTAGGAAAGCCTTGAACCATGTACGTCAGTACTGGAACTTGACTAGTTTTGTTGACATTCCATTTACCTTCGGGAACAAGATCTTACAGCTGGCAGTGTTGGTTCCTTTCTTCCTAACGGCTGACCAGATACGAGCAAGGAATATTTACGTAGCTCTATTTTGTTTTGTATGCTTACATGATCGATGCATGAGATTAGTCACATACTACATCAGCAATACATACACATCATTAGTCAGTGTTCGACGTCTTCAGGTTTGTGTCTTTCATTTCCTCCTTTTTTCATCATCGAACAAACTGCCTTTTGCACTTTAGTAGTCAGTGCTAGATATCTCCAGGTTTGTGCCCTTCATTCCCCATTGTTCATCACTTTTACAAAATGCTCTTTGCACTTCAGTTATCACTTAGGTTTATTGTCATGGTAGACAATGCCATTGTGGACTTGATGATGCCAATTAGGAATTCAGTATGGCTATTTCTAGAAACCTTGATTTCATATATCTTTGGATCATACGGAAAATCTGAAGTTCTTTCAAGATGAAAACTAGATCGTAATTATGCTGGTCATTATTATATTTGGTACCAGTTATATGAAACCAGGAGGGTCCCATTTGCAAAATATTTGGAAAACAAAAATAAAATAGGAATATCAAAATTGCAGACCAATATTTTTCATGCCAAGACATAAGATGTTCCACTTCACAAATGTATAATTTTAGTATCAATTAAATGTAAATCCACGCTGGCTTTCATTGTTATTTAAAGTACATGTAATGCAATGAAATACCCCTCCATAGATCTAACAGTCCATAGAATAAGTATAGTTTATTCAACCTTGCCGCAACATTTAAACACAAGTTGATCACTGCAATATATATATAATATTAGTAAGACATAATATTACAGGTAAAACATGTTAACTGTTGCACCTAACAGAAAGCTTGTATTGCACATGCAGTATTATGCATCACTTTGCATTTTTATCAAAGTTTCACATATTGTACGTCATACAATTTTTACATGTTTCAGAATTTGCTTTAAAAAGAAGTTGTCATATTATTATCAGCCTGTACCATATTTGTAGTGATCAGTCACATATATAGTTAGTTGTAATAGCAATTTGAGGTTCAGAAGTCCATACTGTTTTCAGCATCAAAACTTAAGCTAAGCTTAAATAATACATAGCTTACTTTAATATAGGTGATAAGAATAAGATGGATTTCTATTGGACATATGTGTAGATTGGGATTAGACTTTTAATGAGCCTGATTCTTTATTGTCACAAAAAGGTCATATGAAAATGGGAAGGGATATTGAGAATGTCGAGAGTAATGCTGAATTTAACTTCCCATGTTACATATTAATAAATTGTAAAGTCTGTTTTTTAGTGTTTGTAAAATATGTTTGCAAAAGGTATGAAAAATTTGAAGGAGTTAAGGAAAAGGCTCCCCTGTTGTGACCCTCTCTCTGCACTATCTTAAAAAAACTTTCATAGTTTAAAGCTTATTAAACAGTCATGTGCCATGTGGAAATTTCAAATTCAAAAATTTTAACTGTATTGAAGTCATTCATACACAAAACCAAAGTTTTAGGATTTTGGTGTGGGATACTGCTTTAGGAATTATGGGCAATTTTCCATGTATTAGACAAATTTAAAATTGATTTACTAGTATTCAACCAAAAAAAATAAGTAACATGTACAACTATGTACAGTGTACAAAGTTATGAGCATCATATTTGATATACATTCATTGTCTAATAGTTTATTCAGTACTATCATTGGGCTGGGGGTCATCAATGACATTTACTGTGTCTTTTCCTGTTGTTCAAAAACTAAACTGGATTTTATGAACTCTCATTCCAAGATATCTGTAATATGCGTCCATTCTGTTGGCAATGAGTTTCAAACGTCAGCTTTGTCTTTTACATTCCTTGTCATATTTTCTGTTTGCTGTGGACTGCCTTTGTCTGCATTTCTTTTACAGTGTTTTAAGTGAGACCTTATACCAGAACTGTTTCTAGCAGCTAAAACTTTATTACATGTTGAAAGAAAAATAGATCCATCAAAACTCATCAGTAGCTATTATATGAATTTCCTGTCTCTATATTCATCAGAATAAAATAGCTATTGATCAATTTCTATTTTTCTGTTATATAATTTGTAAAAAAAGTTTTAGCTGCTAGCAAGCATTTTGGTATAAGGTCTCACTTGAATATGTTGAAACACTATAACAAAATGTGAAAGTACAGGATAACCATGATATTCAATATCATTTGTTGGCTGTTTTCTTTGGGGAGTTCTCTAGAGTTCCCCTTTCATAATATCACTCCCATAAATTTGTAAATTTTTTTATTATATAGAGGACGGTGAAAGATTGAAATTTCTCAGTGAAATAAAAGTGATAATTAGCTGTGAAATTATTTTCCATAATTTCACTCTAGGAAGTGACGTCACAATAGACGTCGTCAACGTTGTTGTCACGTAAACCTCTCAGCGGATTAACATGGAAAACGTAGTTCATGAAAAGAATCTTGAATTATACCATTAAATATGCGAGAACTGATCTATATAATAAAAACAATAACTAATCCTAGATTCTGATTATCGAAAATATTCAACTCATGATCGAAAAACATTGTAATTCACTCATGCGTTATGCGCATTCGTGAATTACTGCCTTGTTCGATCATTCGTTAAATATTTTGCGATAATCAGAATCTCATATTAGTTATAGTATAAATATTGCGCTTAGCTTTCACCTACAGAAATCTGTGAAATCATGACAGATTTTTAAGGGTATATTTCACCAATCACAAGTCAGAAAAGCCCCTTTTCAGGTATCAAGCTTGGATCCCCTTTCTAGATTTTACTTTTGAAATGAAGGTCATAAACAGTTCATAGGGATTTCAGTGTTGTAAAGGGGGTCTACATGTTGAACATGAAGTAATCTTTATTTACATATCAAGGATGTCTCTTGTTCAGGTAATCACATAAAGTTGTAAAATAATGTAGATGTTTTTATTCATTCATTTATTATACCCCCCCCCCCTTGAAAAGTGGGGGTATATAGTGATCAGGGTGTCCGTGCTTCCGACCGTCCTTCACCTGAGGGTACCCATTGCTTATCTCCTACTCCTCCTGAACCACTGAATAGATTTTCATGAAACTTAACAGTCTTTGTGACATAATGTAGATGTGCACCTCCTATTTCAGAATTTGATATAATTGATTTTTGGAGTTTCCAATAGCAAAACATAGCAACATTGCAAGGGGGTACCCATCTCTTATCCACTACTCCTCCTGAACCACTGAATAGATTTTCATGAAACTTTAACAAGGTCTTTGTGAAAAAATGTAGATGTGCATCTCCTATTTCAGAATTTGATTGGATTGATTTTTAGTCTCTGGAATCAAGTGGAGGAGCGGTGGGTATATATTAGTGATCTTTGCTCACAGTTTTTCTAGTTTATTTATTATTTTTGTGTGTGTGCGTTTTAAGTTTTGGCTTCAAGGTCCTTATATTTCTTTGAATCTTCACAGTTTATGCTACAATGCCATCGGGCTTTCCCCAATCCTGCTTAAACTGATTCCAGTCCCTCTTTTAACATATATATAATGTAAAATACAGCTTTTTGAATGATATACCATTGGCATGTCAGATAGCACACAGAATAAAGCATGAAAGAATAAAAAAGAAAGCTGCATGTTGGAACAAAACTAACCCTTCATCTCCCTCAAGAGTTGTTTAATATTATTATTTACTGAACTTTAACTCACAGGAAGGAGATAATGGTTCTTTGGAATACGTATTATGTGACATGCTTTAGAGAACTCATGTTCTGTGGAGGCGATAAATTTTTACAAGCAGTTCTGGCTGTTCCTTACTTTCTGTTGGCTCCAACTGTCAGTGCAAGTAGTATATTTGTAATGATGGCCTGTGTTAAAGTACTTCATTTCATGTGGATTGATCTGGGAAGTGAAGCAGCAATGCACATGGGTCTTTTTGGAACATCTGTGCAAAGACTTCAGGTAAATTTTACAGAAAACATACATAAGTAGCTTTCCAGAGTGCATAACGTGTTTCCAAGGCCTTCAGCTGGGAGGTACATTAAAATTTCACCCTATTGGAAATGCCATTCATATTTCTCTGTTATCCATGGTCCAGGTGAGTGATAAAGGGTTTTGTGTAGCTTTTGTTGCAGGAGTTATTATTCTTTGGACCTTGAAATTTGATAAATAACAGTTTTCATACTTTTCTTTTTGGGAGACAGCTTGAGATACATGTATTGACATAATAGTATGTGAGTTTACCTCCATGTTTCATCTAGATTCATTAATTTTTATACAACCACAAAAATTGATATGGGTCCTAGATCAAGTATGGGTAGCTTTTATCGAAGTTGGCAAGTCTGAGGATTTTAGTTAGCCTCAACAAAGTTGAGGGGGACTATTGGAGTACCCCCGGCGTCCTTGTCTACGTGCACGTGCACATTTGGATGTATATCTCAGCAAGTATGCAGGGTCACCAACTTTTACATGCAGCTGCATCTTGGGTTGACTCACAACCTCCCTGAAAATTAGGCCTCTTTGACCTATATTTTCCGCTTGAATGACTTACATTCAAGTTTACGTCCGAGTTCAGATCTCAGTCACAATACATGTTAGGATCATGTAACCTTGCATATGCATGCATCTCTGATGGTAGGTCGGCATCCGGGCAAAATGGGGCCTCTTTGACCTATATTTTCTGCTTGAACGACTCACATTCAAGTTTACGTCAGAGTTCAGATCTCTGTCACTATACATGGTAGGATCATGTAACCTTACATATGCATGCATCTCAGATGGTAGGTTAGCATCTAGGCAAAATTAGGTCACTTTGACCAATATTTTCTGCTTGATTGACTTACATTCAAGTTTATGTCAGAGTTCAGATCTCACTTATGAAACATGGTAGGATCATGTAACCTTGCATATGCATGCATCTCTGATGGTAGGTCAGCATCCAGGCAAAATTAGGTCACTTTGATCTATATTTTATGCTTGATTGACTTACATCCAAATTAATCGAAGAGTTAAGATCTCGGTCACTATACATGTTAGGAAAATGTAAATTTGCATATGCATGCATCTCTGATGGAAGGCCAGGCAAAATAAGGTTACTCTGACAATGTGCCATAATGAGGCGAACTTTGTAATCATTGATTACCTATATTTAATAGTTAAAGACATAGTAAAACAGTTGCTATTGGTCCATGCACACAAGATTTTTTTATATTAAATGCCCAGACTATTTTAAACAAAATTTTGATAAAGTTAGCTAACTGCATATATATATAACACCAAATCAAGTGAATTCAATTTATGCTGTTATGGTTTATATTAAGCAGTTCAAAATTTGGTGATCCTATAGCTTGATGGGCTCTGCTATTCGAGCTAAAAAGATCTTTTATGTTATTCAGTAGAATTTCTTCATTTGAAACTTTAACATAGGTATATCTTTTGAATGGTGGGTAAAAGGGTTTTTTATTTCACAGGACTGGTGTATTAAAGGTAATTTGGTTTTTCAGATAATTATTAATATCTCATGATCAGAAGCACGTAAATTAATATTCGTTTCAAAGGCTTCTTCAAACTACTACAAGTGGCATAAGTGTTTCACTAAACACATCTTGTTCATTTATTTTTATCAGTACTTATAACCTTTCAGATTGTTGGTTTTCTTACTTATCATCAGGTATATGTAGATGTCATGAATAGAAATACTAACATGAAGTCAGTTATTGTTCTGAAATGTTAATAAAATTAGTGTTTTCGGAAATTGAGCTTAATGCCAAGAAATATACTGTGTTCATTTTGTAAAAGATACCAGCTCTCAGCCCTTTGGTGTGCTATTTTTGATGCTTTTTAGGCCATTATTTTTAAACATTTGTTTTATAAATTTCACATCATATGAAAATGTAGGTCTCTAAATAACTGGATGATAATAAATTCAACTCAAGGTAACCTCCATACTACACATTGCTAGTCCTTAAAAGGCTTTTGTGAAGAGCTTCAAATGTCTGCTCCCTGTCATATCACTGTATGCTTGGGAATGCCTTTGTCTGCATTTCTTTTAATTAATTGGGAAAGCTCAATAACCCAATATCTGGACTGCAGCAGTTATTTATCAGCTAGAATAGCTTTGAATTTGAATTTTTGGGTATCTTTGCGCGCAAAGATATCTATTGTTGCTGAAGGCTCTACTCAATTCCCCAGAAACGTCACTACCCTTTTTCATATTCCAACACAAGAAAAAAAAGTCCCATTTTCATACCAAAAACATGCTTTTAAAGACTTTCTTGCATAAAAGAAAGCAACAATAGTGCAGAAAAATAAATCAACAAGTTGGAAGAAATAAAATTGGTTTGAAAATGTTACGATGATTAATATTTTGCATACATGTGCGAAGGTAAAGTAAAATATCCCCCCCTGCTTTTCTAAAAACATAGAGTCAGGTCTCAGAATCCCTTATTAAAATTCTCCAAAGTATCGGATGCTAGTGATGTTACTATTTATATACATTCCAAAGTATGGCAATTAAATTATTTAGGCCGTATATCAAGTTTGCAGAACACACGATGTGACGTTTGTTTACAAAATCTGCGCATGCTCATGGTAACAAAAGATACTTCAATCATTGGGCGGGAAAATTTGAACTTCAATATCTCATTATGAAAGGTATACGATAAACGATGTCTTTACAATTTGTTTACAAATGTCTGCACATGGGCGTATGGTTGTGTTAAAAATAACAGTAGCACTGTGAAAGGATAACATGATAATTAGACTGATTTATTAGTGTTGATTGAGGTAGTAATTAGGGCTGGTGTTGTTTACATAGCAATTTGTCAGCATTGACATCAAAACATTTATTTTTTTAATAGGACCGTTTTATTATTGTCACTTATTACCTCCCTTGTATAATTTTTCATTTTACAAATTAGGGCCCAAAAATTTTTTCTGCTCCCTCTGAACCCCCCCCCCCCCAAATTGTTAAAATATTTTGAAAATGTTGTATGTTACTGTTTTTAACAACATGCTGGGATATTTTACAATACTTTTTGTTTTGTTGAAAATCAAAAAAAATAATTTCAGCTTTTTATAGTAAAATTTGTGTATTGTTATCATACTAAGGAACACATCAGAATAGAATTTGGTTTAAAATCCAATATACT
>MJUU01022839.1:36213-46582 GCA_002080025.1 Modiolus philippinarum
ACCCCATTTCCTTTCTTTTTCATATGTATGTATATCAGAACACTGCATTTCTTGGATAGCATGCCTTGTTAGCATTTGGATTGCATATATTGAATGATAGTTGTAAAATTGATAAATAATGGTGCATTTTGGGAAATCTGCATTTGGTTAAGAAGGTATTTTTTAATAAAGATTCTTTTATTCATCTTAGACAAGAGAGAAATGCACAAGAGAAGTTTTTCAATTTGAGAGGCGTGGAAGAAGGCAAATTTTACCTTGGAGATCACATCCTGTGTCTAGCTCTCTATATTCCGTATTTTCTCTTGTCACCGAGAGTTTCAGCGAAAAGTATTTTTATAACAATGATGTGTATTAAACTACTCCATGAAGTATGGGTTGGCTGTTTTGTGGAAGCCTTTGATGATAGCTGTATGTTGAAGGTTTTTATGAATCGGATACAGGTAACATTATTTACCTGCATGTAAACTGATGGAGATATTCAGCTGAATAAAGTTTGAAGAAACTTAGTAGATTTAGGCCATAATTAAAAAAAAAGGTTTCCCCTTACCCGACCTCACCTGATAATTTTGAGTAGGTAGGTAGGAAGAAAAAAAATTTTTTTTTAATTTTACTAAAAACAGGTTAGAAATAACTGTTTTTTTTCCAAATTTGAGTTTAAAAAAATTTTCTCTCTGAAAAGTCAATAAAATTATTTGAGTAGGGTCATTTTTTTTAGGGTGGTAGGGTATGGGAAAACAAACTTTATTTTAATTTTGGCCTTATTTAACTCATTCTGCTTAAATATCTGTATAACCTAGTTGGTCGTTTTACTTTAAATAATATATTATAAAAAATTTGTATATTAAGAAGGCAAGGATAAATTCTGATACCCTTTTATTTTGCATATCAAATGCTTTGCTTACATTTGTTAGCATGTATAACCACTATAGTAAGCTGAGTAATGTAAAGGTAAAGGTTTTTTCGAATTTCAAAAACTGACTCTAAACCCAGGCAAATCATTATTAAATGTAACTTAATAGTTTCTTAAATTTTAATTCTCAAGCCAGGTATACTGAACCATACCTGACCAATTATAATTTCCAAATTATAACCTTTCCTTTGAATGAAATTAAAAATCCTATACAATGGCGTCTGATTCAGAAAGATTTAAAACCTCAATCAGGAAGAATGGCATCTTGGTCACTGCCAGATGCCTCTTAAGAATATAACTAATTCTGAGAAATTTCAAAAAATGTAATGTAAAGAATTATTATTATATCAAATAAAAGGTACTGGAACTCTGAACTTTTGTCCATGAAATCTTTACAACTCACTTTTAGTTATTGGCAAAGTAGGACATATGTTGATTGGTACCAAATTTCTGAAGCTTGTCATTGAATCAGAATGACTCCCCCTTTTCCCGAATTCATTTTTTGTTAAAAGTTTTATTTTAATTTATTCAATTTTCACCTTTTTCATTACAATTAAAATAATTACTCTTTTGTATCATGCTTTGATTTTTGTTTATTCAGCTGTTTATTTCTGTCAGATAGTGATACATTTCATGTTGTAATTAACACTAAATGTTGTGATTAAATCAAGTCTCTATTGACACAAGTTGAAAGTGATTATGTAATATTCAAATGCTTTGTTGACACAACTTGACACATTTGTATAAATGTTTTGTTTACATATGTCAACTAGTTCATGTAAATCAACAGTATTTTGTTGACACACTTATATAATGTAAATCAGCAATAGTTGGCATTGTTCATGTGAATCAGGTGTTTTGTTGAGTTCATGTGAATCAAGTGTTTTGTTTAGTTCATGTGAATCAAGTGTTTTGTTGAGTTCATGTGAATCAGTGTTATGTTGAGTTCATGTAAATCAAGTGTTTTGTTGAGTTCTGACATGTGAATCAAGTGTTTTGTTGAGTTCATGTGAATCAAGTGTTTTGTTGAGTTCATGCCAATCAAGTGTTTTGTTGAGTTCATGTGAATCAAGTGTTTTGTTTAGTTCATGTGAATCAGTGTTATGTTGAGTTCATGTAAATTAAGTGTTTTGTTGAGTTCTGACATGTGAATCAAGTGTTTTGTTGAGTTCATGTGAATCAGTGTTATGTTGAGTTCATGAGTAAATCAAGTGTTTTATTGACAAAAGTTGACAGTTAGTTTGAGTAAATTCATTGTTTTGTTAAGACAAGTTGACGTAGTTCGTGTCAATCAACAAATCAACGGTTTGAACAGTTTCTGTGATTCAACGATGTTGAAGCTTAAAAAGATTGAACCTTTTGGCAATAACTATATTTTTTTTTGTCAATTTTCAAATTCAATATATGTATTGTTACATTATTGTTACATTATTTAAAGTTAAGTATATTTACACACATTGTTAAGCTGTAAAAAAGTTATGTGCAAGGTCTTAGCCTGATTTTTGGCAAGACAGTTTTAGTTAGTTTCACACAGTTCCAATGTAGCTATATTTAAGGCTAATTTTCTGCACCAATTGTTATCTTTCCGAACCAATTGATATCTTCTAAGAATTAGTGTTTTATGTAATTTCAGTTTGTGACTCAGATGTTTTGGTTTACCTAGATTTTTTTTCTCACAAAGTTTGGATTAGCCTATGTTTAAACCCATTGGAAGTTCTTTTCTGAAGATGTCCTTTTAATTTTGTTGAATTGATTTATTATGTGTAAGAGGACAAATTTCTTACTTCATTTTGTAAAAGTTTATAGTCATTAAGTTGGGGGCACATGCAGTTTAGTACACTTAATGACTTTCATTTTAAGCTTGTATAGTGATTGTCCATGACAATGGAGAATTTGACAAAGTGTCAAGTGTTTCTGATGCTTAGTCTGTTTGTGTCTTTGGATTGGGATGATCTGGTTTTAAAACTTGATTGTGTTTGTCTAAATGACTATTCTTTTTCTCTGTTTTTCTTTTAAAAAATAAAGTCTTCTGTCATTCCATACCAGACCAGTAGGTTACAGCTTTCTCTTATTTACACCTGCTTCAAATGTATATACAGTATTCAGAACTTTATATCTTGATCAATAAATGTATTTGCTTATCCAGAACTGTTTAGATAGGCTTTCTCTAGTACTAATTGAAACACTTTTCCTCAAACAGGATGAGGCTAAGCATTTTAACCTTGTGGAAAGACTCTATGCATAACACAACCAATGGTACAGCTATTTTTTAACATTCTTGTTCATGCTTCCTGTATGGTTACAATTCAGCTTTTGATGTAACTTAATGCTTGCCTAATCAGCTACACATTGTTTTGCTTGAAAAATATAGAAAGACACAGCTTTTTGTTCAGATATAGGTATGCTCCCAGCTCTGAAACATTTACATGTATTATCACATAATGAATGAAAGCACCAATCATTCTGAAGCTGGCTGTTAGTTGTATTATTCATAAAATACATGAAAATGCAGACATTACTAGCTTTCACAAATTCTGGCATAAATACCATAAATTAGACATGAAATTCCATAAATTCTTACATAAATACCAAAAAATTCAGAAATAAATGCCATCAATTCATAAATTTCATAAATTCAGACATAATACCCAGAAATTCAGACATAATACCTTGAATTCAGACAAGTTTACCAGAAATTCAGAAATATAACACCATAAATTCAGAAATTACTTCCTTTGAAATAAAGATCATGAGTAAAGCAATGACACACCAAAGAGCTTAGGGAAATTTCATAAAAAATGTTATCAAGTGATCCAAACTTTCAGTAAACCATATATTGTTTAAACAGAAATTTTGTTAAGGCCATTAATAAAACAAAAATCACATATTTTCATTTCCTGGCAACAAGATCTTGTTTAATTTCTAAATTTGTTATAAATTTACACATTTTTTCTCAAAAATTAATGAAACATCTTCCATTGATAACAATTTAAAAAAAAATGGGATAAGAGTCTGATACCCCATTCCTATTATAAAGCACCCAGGGCACATAGAAAATTCGAAAGGGGGAGGGGGGGTGTTATTAAGAAAGACACAAATCGTGTTCAAAAAAGAGGTCATATAATGAAAATCTTGGATCTTTTATACATATAAGTACCCATTGCAATCACTCTAATAATGCTTTAACTTTCCAAATTTTTGACACATGGAAGAAAATAATATGTGCACATTTCTTATCAGCTGTTTGTGCTGAAATACAAACAAAAAACATTAGAACCTGATTGTTTACAACCAAAAACTGGATACACTAAAGTGAATAGGCATGTGTGATCAATCAAAATGGAATCGGTCAAGGAGAACATATGAAATAAATATGGAATTTACCTTTAATAGTCCGATTTTCAGGGGGCACTTATGGATTTCAAACAAGATTAAGGATGGGAGCGCTTCTGGCGGCAGGGGCGCTTAACCCAAGGTATATGGTAATTGTTTTCATTAAAGCCATGAAATACTTGAAATACAAATTGATTCAATTTATATATTTAACTAAATTGGCACATATCCTGCTGGAAGAAATATGTCATTTCAGTTTGGCCTGATTTTATTGGGACATTAACAAAAATTGCAATCCACTCTCATAATATGTTTTCAGTATAACAGTCTTGCCCTAAGGATGCCATTCCCTTCATAGATTGAGTAACTTTTGCAGGGAGTTTGGCCCCACCCCCTATATGCTGAGGTGGATCTTTGTAAGAAGGTATTGAAGAACAGTATATATAGTTTGAACTGTATAGAGAGGTTGGCCAGAGGTGTTTGTCTTTGTAGAAAAGTTGTCGTTTAGGATGGTTTTACAAAGAGGCTTCATGTACTGATACAGCAAAAAAAACATTGCTTTTCTGAATTTATAGTATTATTGACAATTTTGTGCTTGTTTCCAGGCAAGAGGAAAGATACGTTATGTCGTCCAAAAAAGTATGGTCCTTTACCAGGCAGGTTTGGTTGTATGGTCCTCGTATTTTGTATTTCTGTACAGTTGTGCCTGCAGCCTTGTCTGGTACATCATTAGAACCAGAAAGATTGTACATATGTATACCGTTGTTATTCGTAGTCGCTCAGAATATTCTTGGATGTATACCTCTATTAATACACGATTTAGCAGAGGCTTGGATAACTAATCAAAGATTAGAGGTTAGTGGTTTGTATTGAATTTTTTACATCCACTGCTAAATAACACCCTTTGTTAGTGTAGAACAGACCAAAACATCCTGCTTTTGAATGGAACACCCCTCTTTTTATACCCCCGCTCCGAAGGAGGGGGTATACTGTTTTACCTCTTTCTGTCCGTCCGTCCGTCCCTCCGTCACTCTTTATTATCATCACATTTTTATCTGCAACTGCAAATCACAGCCACTTGATATTTGGTATGGTGCTTCAGTATGGGGTCCTATACTGTACCCCCCCTTTTTTGAGGCTTGTTTAGGGGGGGTCCCAATATCCCATATCCCAGTTAGTCTGGACGAAAATATCCCTTTGAAAATTGAAGATATCCTGTTAATTATTGAAATATCCCATTTTCCATAGTCAAAATATCCCATATCCCAGTACTTTTTGTCTCAGATATCCCATATCCCATTAACAAAAGTGGCAAATATCCCATATCCCAATATACCCTAAACAAGCTTCCTTTTTGGCCATATTGAATCTCAACTTCCTGTTTGAAGACTTGGTTCGTTTTTTACTTTTCATTTCCTAAATTGGACTTTTTGGTCACACTTTTCTCAGCAACCACACATGACAGCAATTTGATATTTGGTATGGTGCATCAGTATGGAGTCCTATACTGCTCCTCCCCTTTTCGGCTATATCGAATCACAACTTTCTGTTTGACAACCTTGTTCGTTTTTTACTTTTCATTTTTCCAAATTTGACATTTTTTGTCACTCTTTTCTCGTCAACCACACATCACAGCCACTTGAAATTTGGTATTTTGCTTCAGTATTGGGTCCTATATTGCGCCTCCCCTTTTTGGCCACATTGAATCACAACTTCCTGTTTGCCAACTTTGTTTGTTTGTTTATTTTTCATTTTCCAAATTAGACTTTTTCGTCACACTTTACTCGGCATCAGCACATGACAGCCACATGATATTTGGTATGATGATTCAGTATGGGGTCCTATACTGCGTCTCCCGTTTTTGGCCATATCAAATCACCACTTCCTGTTTACCGAGTTTGTGTGTTTTTACTTTTCATTTCCCAAATTGGACTTTCTTGTCGTGCTTTTCTCAGCAACCACACATGACAGTCACTTGATATTTGGCATGGAGCTTAAGTATAGGGTACTTTTACTGCGTCTCCCCTTTTCTGCCATATTGATATACTGCTTCCTGTTTACCGACTTAATGCCTTTCTGTCAATCCTTCACACATTATTTTTATCTAATTTTTCTCTGCAACTGTGTCAGTTCTTGTATTGTGTCCTCACTTATTCTGTGTCCACGTCTGTATTAGGTCCAGACACACTTTAATTTGTACTTACTATATTGATTCAGAGTTCAGTGAGCGGGGGTATAACTGGCTGCTATTTGGTGACAGCTCTTGTTATTTCTTTATTCAGTTTTTACTCAACCAATATTCAGAATGTGGAAGCTTTCTGTGTTATCTCAGATTTCTCTATCCCTCCTATTTAAAAGACAAACTAGCATAGTTATGCCCCGCTGTTAGGCACTGTGGGCATTAAGTTTTACCTTTGTCCGTACGTTCATTCGTACGTTCTAACGTACAAAATTTTCATCTAGAATTTCTCAGCTTGTGTATGGAAGAATGAAAGCTAAAGCTTTGGTATGATGAGTTGTACTGTGTCTCCCTTTTTCAAGACCGTCACTCATCTATTTCCTGTTTGTCGATATCTATCTGTGGAGGCATCCATGTCCCATGTGTTTTCACAGGGTTTACATTATTTTGTGAAGGTATTAGAGTTAAACATGGCTTATTATGTGAAGATTTTATAGTTGTACATAGCTGCCTCAAGTGCTGCCAAGTTTTTATGAAGCAAATGGATTAGAAATACTAAAAATTCAGAGATCAAAGGGGAGAAAGAAAAGATCAAAGGAAACTGCAGATAATTTGCCTTGAAAATCCATGATTCTTTTGCATATGTATGAAAGTTGTCAGGCCTGTTACTCAAGACTTAAATGACAATTTGACATTACGAAATGAATTTTTCTGGTTTCATTTTAGAGTTGGAATTCAATAATTTGTATCTTATGGAAACTTAAACTTGATGAGTTTGATGTAAATACATTGATGTTAAGCTTGCAACTTTGGACCTGTGCAAAAATTGCATGTACAAAGGATGATAACAGTCACCATGAGTTTCAAATAATTCAGTATAAAAGTAGAACAGTTACAAACTAATGGTATTTGCATGATAAATTACTGTACCTTCCTGAAATAATTCAAAACATATATCCTGACTTTATATACTCTTTATCTTACAACATATATTCTAATGCATGGCTGTTCCAATATAGAGACTTTCGTCTTAAAAATTTGATGATATACCCTATCTTAGAAATATTTTTAAGAAAGCATTTGAATATGCTATATTGTTCAAAACTGGGAAAGCTTGCAGTTTTAATAATGAAGTGGATTTATTCTTATTGTAGTCCATTACTGTAATGACTTATTTGCTTCCATGTTGAAAATGAGATTTGATTTTTTTGCTATCAATATTGTTTATTAAAGAAACGATATTATCATGGCATATATTCTTGTGTGCATGATGATTCAGTTTCTTAAACTTGAGAACTTCAGATGTTGTTTATATGATATAAATAATCTATTTTGACATTCTATTGGACCTTGTTGGAAACGATGGAAAATGTGCTTACAACGCTTCTTTTTAATACCAATATGATGGCAGTCTTCATACTCATTCAGTTTTAAGTGACCAACCTCCAATCTTTGTTCGATCACTGTCATTGTCAATATGAGTACAATATATTAATTTCTCAAATTTAACACCCAGTTTGAACCACATAATTAGAGAATGACTTGTAAGATCCCCAGTCCCAGCTTATTATACCCCCCGCAAACGAAGTTTGGGGGGGGGGGGTATATAGGAATCACCCTGTCTGTCCGTCTGACCGTCCGTCTGTCCGTCTGTCCACACTTCTCGTAAGCACAACTCCTCTTAAACCACTTGAAGGATTTTGATGAAACTTTATACAAAGGAAGGACACTATATGGAGATGTGCATGAAGTAATATAATTATTTTCCGAAACCAGGAAGGGGAGATAATCTGACTTTGACTTTTCGTTGATTCCCTATTTATGGGTTACCGCGGAAGCGCAACTCCTCTTAAACCACTCAAAGGATTTTGATGAAACTTTACACAAAGGAAGGACACTATATGGAGATGTGCATGAAGAAATATAATTATTGTTCAAAACCAGGAAGGGGAGATAATTGAACTAGGACTTTTCATTGATTCCCCATGTATGGGTTACCTCGTAAGCGCAACTCCTCTTAAACCGATACTTTACACAAAGTAAGAACACAATATGGAGATGTGCATGAAGGAATATAATTATTGCCGGAAACCAGGAAGGGGAGATAATTCAACTTTGAGTTTTCATTGATTCCCTATGTATGGGTTACCTCTTATGCAAAACTCCTCTTAATCCACTTGAAGGTTTTTGATGAAACTTTAGACAAAGGAAGAACACTATTTGTAGATGTGTAAAATGTCAAATAGGCTGAAAGGGGTGAATTTTATATTTGTCTGATTTAGACAGAGTGTTTTCATTGGAACCCTTGTGAAAAGTTTTTTCTTGAAGATTATATCATTGTGTCCACACTTGTACTGTGTCCGCACCTGTATTGTGTCCACACCAACTTAATTTTGTACTTACCATATCGATTCAGGGTTCAATGAGCGGGGGGTATCTTTGGCTGCCATTCGGCGACAGCTCTTGTTTGTGACTGACAAAATATCTTAAATTTTTAAATAAAATCTTTTTTTTTTGTTGCTCACAATTGAAATGTTTTTCCCAAAGTTTTCTCGATGTAAGTTGAAAATGTCAGTTGTTTTTACAATGGATAAGATTACCACCTTCACACCAGTTACTGTCTTATAGCATATTTTCAAATGGTCTCGATCAATACACTGAATATAGCACAAGACATTCCTGAATATAATTTATATAATGTGCAGACATTTTTAATTTTGTTTGATATATATTGCTGTAAATTCTTTTTGAGAGAGAGACTTTCACATATCCCTGTTTTGACATAAGTGAATGCATTAGATTTTTATCCAACCATCATTTTGCATTATTTTCAAATCATATATTATATAATAACATAACCGGTGAACAATCATGATGTGCAATTCTTGTGAAAATAAAAGAATTATTAAAAAAAATAACCATATTCTGTTAAAGTTCAAAAGGAATTCAATTTTAGATTTTAAAAAATTGTGACAGTAACTTGCCTGAGCAAAAATATTGTTCATTTATAATGACAAAAATTTATCCTGAGGAATTTTCTGAAAATTTAAAAAATATATTTTTTTGGCCAGATAAAGACATTTATATTTAATTGTTGTCTGTTCTTTTTACAGAAATTTCTACTATTAGATGAATTACAGAAAGAAACACATTTAGAACGAGCTGATTCTATGATAGAAGGAGACTGTTATATTTCTATAAATAACATTACAGCAAGATGGGACCCTGTAAGTACATGCGTACTAAATATTTCAAAAATAAATCACACCTGACATGCTTGAATAAGGAGGATACATCTTTTTCAGTTTTGATCGATTGATTGATTGATTGAATATTGTTTAACGTCCACTGAGCAATATTTCAGCTATTTCAAGACGAGAACAAGTTTGTTAATAAATAATCACTTTAGGGTATGGAATTTTTAGTTTTGAAGCTTCTTGGCAAAAAAAAACTTCACAAATGAGAAGATAACATGACCCAATGTCCGGTTTAAAATGGATAGTGATGTTTTTTGCTTAGTAAAGATATTTGTGTCTGTAAGAGCATACGATAACCCCTCAATATCTTGAAGCTCTAGTGAGATAAGCATTGAACTAGTAAATTAGACTTTAGTTGAAGAATTTGTTTAAAAAAAATACTCAAGGCCTCATGGTGACTTCAAGATGAAGAACAACAATAAAAGCGTTGTTCCTTTGCTTGTTTTTACCATGTATTTGTAGAGACTTTGTCTCATGTGCATTTTCACCATATCCTTTCATTCACCATCATTGGCATCAAAGATCAAAATCCATGCACATCCTAGTTATATGTACAATTGATCTACAAAATAATAACATCTAGCAGATAAACTGTAGCTGTATAGTACAAACATTTATCCTGTACCACTAATTCAGGAAAATATGTACATGTTTCAGGAAAATGAATCAAAACTAAGATCACATTTCCAA